>VYXD01005839.1:513104-581048 GCA_013397195.1 Hylia prasina
CTTTTCTTTCTTTCTTTCTTTCTCTCTCTCTTTCTCTCTTTCTCTCTTTCTCTCTTTCTCTCTTTCTCTCTTTCTCTCTCTCTTTCTCTCTCTCTTTCTCTCTCTCTTTCTCTCTCTCTTTCTTTCTCTCTCTCTTTCTTTCTTTTGCTCTCTCTCTCTTTTACAAAATAATCACAGTTTAGTGGCTTCCTAAGCATGTTGCAAAAGACAATTAACCACTGTGAAAATTCATATGTCAGGGCAGCAGGTATTTATTCCTAAAGAAAACTAAAGTCAGAATAGGATATTGAAGGAGAGCAGTAATTTGCTGAAAAAGTACTAAAATTAAGATGATTGGTCAATTATTTTCCAAAGAGCAGCTGTACCTTCCGGTCTTGAAATTTAATGTCAGTGTGATACCTTTTTCAGACAGACCATATTAACATTTCCAGGGCAAGGAAGGAATAACGAGAAACTTTCTGGTGTTAAAAAAATCTGAAGGTCTTTCTTAAACTATTTTTAAAGGTTTTCAAAATATTAATTTGAATACCCTTTAAATGTCTTAATAGTTTTTCTTTGTCCAAATACTATTTCTTAAAAGCTTCCCAGAAAATATGGGTTTGATCTTGTCACAAGTTCAAAATGTGCTCTGTGTATTGTGGTCCATCTTCATTGCTTAACACTGAAGTAGCCACCTTCTTTCAGACCTAAACATATTAAATTCAGAACATAATAGAAACAAAATATCAATCAGCCTACATTAAACTTCTTTTAAAGCCTGTGAGCAATAGGATTGCATCATCTATTGGAAAGATGTTTCAATTTTTCTTCACTCCTTGCATGAAGTTGCATAATAATCAAATCTACTGTAAATGTTCACGTCATTACCTGACGTAAAATGAACTTCCTTTCATTCTTTATAAAGGAATGAACTTCCTTTCATTCTTTATAAAGATTGTTTTGCAGTTCCCAGGTTTTTTAAAATCATACTGCTTTGAGTCATCATATAATTTAATATATTTTATAAAAAATATTCAGAACACATTCTTCTCATGGAATTTAACCAAACTGCCTAAAAGAAACAAGTTCCCATCCATGTTCTTAATTGATTTTCTCCTTTCAGATATTAGAGAATCAGATTAGCTTTGCTAGGACACAGCATTTCCAGTAGATATGAACTCACTGTTTTATTCCTGGCTTTCCAGAAGCCACATGCTAATATTTAGCACAGCACTAAATTTCATAAATCACAACACTGTCTTTGGAATATGCATGGAAGGAGATCTTCCTTAATGGGAATAGAAACACCCTTTAGGCAAAAGATTCCTTTTGGCCTTTTAAAGGAGATTATTTCTGATTGTTCTTAAATTCTTCTCTTAAACTTTCCTGAGCCTAAGACATCCTTTTTGTGTTCTTATTTTTTGGAAAAATTATCATGTATTTGAAATGTGCTTTTTTTTTACACTTTTAGGATTGCAGGATTGGAATGTAATTATACATATTGCAGAAAAAGGGAAAGAGAATTTATTCATGAGACATGAGAGCAGAGGTTGAAATAAACAAGATTCCAAGATATGCCAAGGTATTTGCACACTATGATTGCAGATTAAGATACTTTAAAAAAATTTTTTTTAAAACATGCACACCCCCCTGCCCCCCCCAAACAACAACAACAACAACAACAAAACCCCCACAAAAAACACAAACAACAACAACAACAACAAAAAACAGAAAAACTAACTGACAATGGTTTCTGGTTTGGGACTCTTAGAATACAGTTCCAATGAGCACATTCCACTCTGGATCTCTTGCTTTTGTATGTGCATCTATCTATCTATCTGTTTATCTATCTAATCTCACAGAAGTCATCAAACACACCACATGGAGATGAGTTTCCTTGACATTTGCATCATGAGAGGCTCAATTTTACATTGAAAACTTAAACAGAAGTATTTTAAAATGTTCTCTTTTTTTCTTTTCTCAAAAATTTTTAAACAACGACTGGCATTCATTTAATACATATTACAGAATCACAGAATCCCTCGGTTGGACGAGACCTCCAAGATCATTGAGTCCAACCCAGCCCTAACGCCGCAACTAAACCATGGCACCGAGTGCCACATCCAATTCTTTCTTAAACACATCCAGGGATGGTGACTCCATTACCTCCCCGGGCAGACCATTCCAGTACTTTATCACCCTCTCTGTAAAAAACTTTTTCCTAATATCTGACCTGTATTTCCCTTGGCACACCTTGAGCTTGTGTCCCCTTGTTCTGTCAGCTGCTGCCTGGAGAAAGAGACCAACCCCACCTGATTACAACCACTTTTCAGGAGGTTGTAGAGAGTGATAAGGTCACCTCAGAGTCTCCTTTTCCATATTATTGATGATATTTAAATACTTCATGGATATTCTGTTTATAATAGCCCTTCACGGGTTTTAATCCAGCTATTTCATGAATTTTAATTCAGATAGTAGGACTTTCATTGAAATCCACGTTTTCCAATTTGTAATTGGAAATAATAAAGAAAAATAAATTATTATTCTTAATTCTGAAATTAAACCACTTTGAAAACAAAGAACTTCAGCAAAACTACAGACAGGAACATCAGCTTCATGGGCCAAGCTTATCTGAAGTTTAAAGGTTTTTCATGTTAACCTCTAGCACTTAACAAGTTGGCAAATTTAAGAAAATATTGAGCTTAAACACATAACACCTAAGTTAATTAAAAAATAGTATAGGAGAAAGGGATATTACATGGAGAAAAACAGAACAGAAAGGTAGTAATGAGATTTTCAGGTTTTGACCATCATAGATTCATGGAGAGACAAGAGTCTTTAAGAGCTGCGACAGTAGCAGGACTGTAATAACTATGGAATAAAATACAGTGGTGGTTATTTGGCCTTAATAGGATTCTACTTTTGTGAAACATGCTGGGAGATTTAGAATAGGCTACAAAGAGAGACAGAATGACACAAATTGGATTTAGCTACTAGTTTCATATGAATTTATGGGAACAATAAAGCAGGTGGAGTCACACTTGACAGTTTTAGGGGATTGAAACAAGGGAGTTCCAAGGCAAAAGCTATATAAAACATACTGTTGGAAGGACAAAGTTCACAAAACAACAACAGAAAAATGTGCACTTTCCAAAAGGAAATTGCAGCATTTGATGTTGTATTTTTCTTAAAGGCATTTACAGATTTCTTTTCTTACACAACAGGTCAGTAGTATTACCATTTTTTGTAAATAATTTGACCACTAAACTCTGTCAAATTTTTGAACACTGCTTTATCAGTCGCTGTTGTTAGTTGATATTTTATAATACCAATAAAATAAGACATCATGCCATTGGCATGTGTTTACTATTTTGCTATAATAATCATGATAAAATAATTAGGAAATTTGTTATGCAGGTAAATAAAGAAGAAAAAAACACAAACAAAGAAATCAGTAGCTATTTCTTTATCATACTTTTTTTATAAATCATACTAATACATTTCACTTTGATTTACACAAGGCATCCAACAGAAGGCCTAATGGACCCCGTGAAAAAGCAGTGAATAGGTGGTAATCAGCAGTGTAGACAAGATTCAAAAATATATGAGAAAGTCTAAGGTTTTACCCACTATAACATTTTTCTAAACTTAAAAGTAAACAATGACTCATGAAATCTCTAGAAGATACTAGTATTAAATTCAGCATTTTCTGGAATAAATATTGAATACTAAAAATAAAGTAGAAGAAATTAGAAATTTTGGCTATTTCTGAGCAGCAACACAATAGTACTCATACAAAATTCAGAATCCACATTTTACCAAAATTTCTGTATGAAAATCTTTCTGACCAGCTTATGGCAAAAATTATGCAGAAAACCTTATTTGAAAGTGGAGAAGGGGAGAGGAGAAAACAGGTATAAAAAAGCTGTTGGTTGAAATATTAGGACATGAGCTTAAATGACAATGTACTGATTAATGTGTAAGGGATTACATCAGCAAAGGGATCTTGCACTTAACATAAATGTACAAAGAGAACTGAGTATTTCATGGAGCATTCTAATACTCCAATTCTAACTTTTAAGTCAGTATAACTTATAAATTTCCTTCTTTAACTGAGGAAATGAATATATATGTGTCTGTGCATGTGAAAAGAGATATGAAAGAGATACCTTTTGATATTGAGTAGGTGGTTATGGGCATTTTATAATTATGAAATCCATTCACACCAGAAAGGTCAAAGCATTTCTATAAATGCCTTTCTCCTGTCTTATCCTCATATTGTTTGTGGGAGTGATTGGACACATTTTCAAGTCCTGACAGTAATAACTAATGTCCAATAAAAAGTTTGTTATACATCTAAAATTATATTCTTGGAGTATTTTAAGGTGGGCAAAGTCTACTTCTTCCAAATTGTCTCATTACAGCTATCACAAAACCTTCCCTAACCCTGATGCATTTGAACAATTCTATTAATGATGAGAAGCATGAAATCTGGTGGCTTTGAACACCTTTTGACTTGACTGAAGATTGTTAAATAATTCATTCCTGGCTGTCCTCATTTGTTTCCTGCTTTTAAGTTACACATGGGATTTAACTGGGGTTTGTAGCTATTTCCTGCTTAATGACAAGTTACTCAGTGGGAAGATTTTTCCAGGCTCTTACAACTTTACCACAGGTATATATCTGGGTGATTAGCTGAAGAAATGCATGATTGAGCCAAGATATTTGCATGAGTAGGTGGGAACCCATGAGGCAAATTAAACAGCTCCATTAGCTAAACCAATTTAAAAAATACATATCACAAGCAGGAATACACTGTGTGCAAGGGTTCTAAGGTAGTCAGGTGATGTCATGTGGAAGGCAAAGATTAGGGGTGCTAAGCAGCGCAGGCTATGTTTGTAGATTTGATGACCAAGAGACATTAAAACCTGCAGCTGTTGGCAATGCCTGAGACAAAGAAAACCCTGGAGGCTACACGAGGGTCATGCATGGTGTGTTTGACAGGCTTGCTATTTATTACTTTTAATTTCATGAGCACAGGATTGTCTTTGCTTTTATTGTCTTTCCTGACAGATGTGATGCATTGGCTCTGTACAGGCAGATATTCAGAAAATTAGCATAGTCATTGCAATGCTGAGCACTGCAAGGTTTCTGATGTAGCAACTCAACTCTCTGAGTGGGATAAAGAAAGTTTCCAATGTTCTGGTACATTAAATAGATAAACATGTATTAGACAGGGGTTCATCAAAAGCTGAAAAATATACATAAAGAGAAGCACACCTAAAGGTCTGCTTCATTATATTGGAAAAGCTGAACGTAGCAGGAAACATGTTGATGGAGGATAGGCAAGAAATTGCAAAAAAAATCTTTTCCCCAAACCTTAACTCCCAGTTTCTTTTTCTTGTTTTCCATCCTTGGGAAATGAAATAATGAATTAATTTTTGATAAAATCTTCTGTAATCTATCTTTTGTGTCTGGAAATAAAAATTATATCCCCTACATTGATAAAAAAGCTATTATATAATTGTGAAATAGGTGTACTTGTAAAGGTAATGATCCTTTGGGGCAGAAAATATTTGAAAGCCTAAATAACAAGGAATTTTATAAGCCCATGGCTACAGCTATGATTTTCATTGACAGTCAAGCAAGACTGAATCTGCTTTTTAGCATATATTTAATTCTTCCATGTGAAAATTGACTTCCATGGCTGAAGTTTGATTTTTTTTTCTCTACACTAAATTGGAACAATATGAATAATGCCATTATGAACCTGTATGCTCAAACACATGCATCTGCATGTGTGTGCAAACTTAGATCACACATTCCATGCACTTTCCTTCCTGGTAAGTCATGTTGCTTTCCAGGTGAGGGCTGAAGAAATCTTTTCCTCTTTTCTAAGTGAGTGGCTGTGAAGCAGGGCTCAAAATTTTGTCTCCTTAAGAGGAGCAGCTCTGGAAGCCAGAACAACCATGGACTCAAGAAGAAACCTCAGCAGTGTCAAATGGGCTTAAGAACACAAAAATGAAAGCATGAGTAAAATATGAAATTTGTATTCAATGTCCTTTAAGGGGAACTTTGCACACTTAGGTTTAACAATCCAATCTGACTATTTGTGATAAACAAGAAATTTGCCCAATACAAGGGAAGAGGATAATCGAGGTATTTTTAATCCAACTCCATTCAGCAAATAGTCTAAGCAGACGAATAAAGGTGCGTGGAATTCCTGAGAACAAAAAAATTCTTTTCCCACAGCTCTATTGAAAATTCAAGAAGGGTGTTAATAAACTGAAGAGGGCTTAGATAAAATCTGTGACTTAAGGACTGTATAATTTGTCTCTATTCTAAAAGAAGGAAGGATCTCTGGCTGTTTATCTTACCCAAGAGAAGGTCAAAGGGTATGCTTCCTATGCAGGAGAAGAAAATTGATAATAGAGGGATCTTCAGTCTACACTTCAGTCACAGAAAAATGAGATTGAGAATGAAGTCTGACAAATGAAAACGAGAATCTTAATGCAGTTTTTTAGTGAACATAGTTAACCACACCAAAAACTTTGGGAGAATTTTGGTCAGCTCCGTGCCAGCAGCAATAGAAACAAGGTATTTTTCCCAAGTATCTACTTTATACTTCTGGGAAGTGGGAGTGGGAAGTGTTTTGGGAAAATGTGTGACCTGATGTGCAAAATTTCAAACTGGAATCAATGTGGTCTCTACCAGATTTTTAAGCTATGGCTGTATATTGTGTAGCACCATGCTTGTTTTGTCATTGCTTTTAGTGAGTCAAGATCTTCATTCTAGATTATCTGTGTTATTTTTTTCTGTGTTGGGGATTTAGTAGACTCAGGATTTTGAAATGTACCTAGATTTGTTCCTGATAGTTGAGCCACAGATAAAAATACAGGTAGCTGAATTTAAGCTAAGGGTGGCTTTATTATTATAGAGCAAACAGATCATTAAATAGATCAGCAGAGCTTTTTTATTAGATTATATTTTAAAGTGCAAACTCACACTCATAGGTGCTAAGATTGGCGTGAACTTCTACCAGAACAGAACAGAGACACCCCATCAACCAGTCTTGTCTTGAGTGAATTAATTATTGGTCAGTTGTGTTCAAATCTTTGGTGAACTAGCAAAATAATTTTTGAAGTTTACTGGAAAATCATCTTTTCTATTCAGGAATCATTTGACAATAATAAATTAATATATTAATAATTAATACTCGGTAGTATATCATCCATTCACAAATTCATTTTTAAAGTTAACTTTCACTAAGATGTGAAGGTGTGACTTTTGAATCCTCAGTCATCTGTTTCCCATCTTATTCATGCTAAGAAGTTTATGTAATCACATAAACTTTCAACTGCAATACAGAAGTTGTGTTTTCTAAACTTTATTTAAAGAATGAGCACCTAATGCATGCATGACTGTTTGTGTGCTCACCAGCGTACACATGTGTGTGTTTATGCACACACATGCAGAAGGATGCAGGTAATTTGGTATTTGGGGTCTGCTCTGCAATATATATATATATGGTGTGACAGATGCACTGTATATTTTTGAAAATGTGTTTTAGAGTCTATAGTGCGGAAGTGGGTCTTGTTTTCTTCCCACTCTGCCAGGGGGCCCTTGAGGAAATTTTCCCCGCTGAAAGCCAATAGTCATGTTTTAATCTGCCACTAATAAGGAATATTTAAATATCTTGAAGGAAGAAGGAGAAATAACCCACACGTCCTATTCATATTCCAGATGTTGTTGAGTCCTGTACATTCTGTCAACCAGTCCTTCCCACTAGGCAACTGCTACTGGATAATAGCCCAATGAATGTGTGTAATCACTGTCTGTGATGGTGGCCCCTTGTGTCTTGTGTCACTGGCCTTTACAATGTATTCATCTGTAGAGTTTAATTTGGGATGCTTACGCATTTATTGTAATGTAACGCAGTGTAATGGACCTAACATAAGCCTAAAACTGGGATCCTTCGGAACTACTGGTAAAAATAATTACAGTATTAGTTACTTGTGAAAGTAAATATGGGTTGGGTTTTTCTTTTATTTGATGCTATGGATGCTGGGATGAAAGATGTATGCTCCTTGAAAGAGTTTATCCTTGTCATAAATTGTCAACAAGGTGATTGTAGATGGACTCTCAATCTTTTCTGTACCAGAACACAAACAAACCTCCAGCCTGGAAGGTGTAGTTGCCAGAAGATCTCACTTCAGCTGGGGAATTTGAAACTCAGAAATCAAAAAAATTCTAATTTGAAACAGCAAGAATGATCATATTAAAAGAAATTTGTTATGTCACTGACACCCTAAACTGTTATAATTATCCTTTTATGGGTCTGCTCATTGAATTCTTGTTTTCCCCAACTTAATTATAACTGATCAAAATTATAGCAACAGGCAGTGTTTTATGTCCTTGTTCAATTGTGCTAAATGTTTCATAGCCTCAGAGGTGGATAAAATTCCAGGTTACTGCCAGGTCATACCTGAGCCAGTTCCTAAAGATGTGATTGGTTATCTTTGATATGTTTAGCTCCTAACATCATTTGGAGAGTCTTTTTCCATAATATGATCTGTAGATTAACTCACCATCTAGCCTATATTATTTTCTGTACAAATGCTTATAATAATCTTGTTATGTAGGTTGATATGTAAATAGAAAGTTTCAAGAAATTCAAGTGGATCCCAAAGCTCTGTAATAAAAGTGAACAGAGTTGAAATCAAGCAATTTCTAATTTTTAGCTAACATTTGCTGAAATATCTTTCACTGTTTGTGCATCTCCAGTCAACAGGAGCCAATATCCTCATGTTGTCAGTAGCATGCACAGCTGCACTAATCAGATCTTTCCTTGCTCTGCAATTCCTCTTTTTGCTTAGCCTAGCTGGGCTCTTTGTCAATACAGCTGATTGCTATGGTTACAGACTGCCTGCTGAATGTCAGGCCTGGGAAGGGTGTAAAAGAAAATATTTTACTCCAGATAGGTAAATATTAGCCCTTTCTTATTGGAATATTATATACATTTATTTAAACTTTGGTTGAAAATATTTTTTGCAACAGCCACTGCACTGAGTGTTTAACGATTAATGACTTTTAAACAAACAGCAAGACTCTGACAGTGTGGAATATCTATGTTTCTCTTTGTTCTCTGTCATGACCTATGAAGAACTGTGTACAGCCAGGTAAATATGGAAGAATATGATATTTTGATAATTTTCCTTTGGGTTTATGTTATTGTTTCTTCATGTTTTGAAAGTGAGAACCTAGTTGATTGGGATGGGGAAGCTGATTGATATCCATGTGTGTAGCGTGGACATTGTGTGGCAGGAGCTGGGAACAAGAATGGAAGAATACATCCAGACTTCACATTCCTTGCAATATCAAGACAATAGTGGTCCATAGTGTATCCTTGCCAAATATATTTATTTGAAAAACCCTGCTTGTTGTTTTTATGTCCTTGCATTCCTACACGTAAAATTTTTAGCAAGGGAATTTAATTAATGTCAGAGGTGGGGAAAAGAAGACTAAAATGAAGAGTAGAATGGTAGATAAAATAAAATACTTTAGTCCTGTCAACTTCCCTGAGTCACTCATTATTAAGGAAGTACAGGAAACTGGTCCTCTTGTCCAGCCGAGCAACCCATTTTTATGGGGGCAGTGAGACAGTTAATAAAACATTTGAGTGAAGACAGTTAATAAAACATTTGAGAACTCTTTTATTAGGTCAACCCTGGCCAGAGGGATGAACAATAAAGTCTAAAAAAAATATTCACGTTCATCTTCAAGTACACTGTGCAAGTTCATTTACAAACTGTCTTGATTGATGTACAACTCAAATGACTTTCAAATGATATTTCATTTTAGTTAATGTATTAATAGACACAGAATTTTTTTCCACTTGCAAATTCTATAGCTGCCTTTTTACACTGGGAAACAGACAAAAATTTTTAAGATTTAACTCAAATTCTGGAATAAGGGGGAATTCTTAAAAATACTGGGATTTTTTTAGTCAGGTTTTGTAGCCATGCTTTTGACATTGGTGGATTCAGAGGATTACGTTGTTTTGTTATGTAACAGTGATAAGTCATTGTCATATATAAAAGTAGCTGTTAATTTGGGGAGTTTAAGTTCATTTTTTTAAGCTTGCATTTGGGTGGATGTGTATCTATTTTTTTGGAAGAATAGTGCAACGTAAGTTGAAAATTGAGAGACGTAAACAGTACTCAGAAATCTAGCTCAGGTAAATCATCATGATATTCTTAAACATATCTTGCACCTTTCAACAGTTCTACAGAGATGTACACCTCTAGTCTTATATGTTTCCCAAAATAGATGTCATTAAACTCCTCCAACTTTACTAAATGTCATGTATTTGCATATTACGTCCATATCTTCAGCATAAGATGCAAATAAACAACATTTCTTTAATTCTGAAATTGTATTTAAATTGGTTGTGGGTATTTGTTCCTTTGTTTAACTTAATTTGATCAAGCAAATCAAATAGTGTTCTGAAATCCACTAGATTGCAAAACACTTGGTAATTTTATGGGCCTTAGCCAAAGAGTAAGTGAAAATCAAAGATTTATACCTACACAGGTTTTGCTCAGGTCGGTTAGGAATTCTAACCTTTCTGATGTAAGGCTAAGCAAAGAACATGCAATATGCTTTTCTTTTTACAAGTGTATCTTCAGGGGTCAACAAAAAGGAAGAGGAGTGTAAGGACATTCCCAGAATATCAACTGCTATAAATCAGGGCTATATAACTAGACTACTGTATTCAGTATATTAATTCAGGCCATACTTATTTATGTTGCATGAATCAGATGATTCCATCTTACTAGATTTTAACAGCTTTTATTAGATTAGTAGGAATTGCATATTTCATTGAAAATTTATGCAGTTACAAATGAAACCACAGCATTACCATTCCTGGGGATTTCATAGGAAGGATATTGCTGTCCTTAAAGAAAAGTTATATTTTTATTTTAAATGCAAAATTCAGAAGACTTCATCTTTACACTCACTATATCCCCCTCAACAATATTGCATGGTATCACCACAGCCACATTTTGATCAGCAGATGCAATGGTCTTTATGAAGCATTTCTAAAGCAGCTACTAGCCTCTGCAGCAGAAGTTCTTTTAAATTATTCTCAAAAGAGTGCTAAAAAAAACCCCCACCAAACAACAAAACACAGCAGTTGGAGCCAACAGCTAAATAATGGGTTTTAAATAGTATTGGGAGAAAGCCAGTATAGCAACTGTTTCTGGAGAGAATTCATAATCTGTTTTATTCTGTACTGAATGTCATAAACTACCTTTCTAATCATGCTTGAATGTGCTTCAAGCTCATTCAAGAACATAACATGCCTAAACAACAATTTTATGGCACCTTGCATCTTAAATCTAGAGAAATGCTGAATGACATTCTCCATAATTCCTTCTCTCTAAAAGATGCGCAAAAGTCCAAATGCACACAAATTGTGATAGAAAGGATGCATAATGCACAGATTTTTTTCTATCCTGTCACAAGGGATGCTAGATATATCAAACAGTGATGATAAAGGATTATAAATCTTTGAATCCTGTGGCAAACTGGCCTGTGGTGTGTTCTGTATGTCATATTTTGGAAGCAGCAGGAAGCACAGTGCCACAGCTGCAGTTGTAGATGCTGCAATCTTCTCCTATAAGTAGACTATACCCATGCCATCTTTCAGAGGATAAACTTCTATGACATCATTGGACTGGTTGAACAGAAAGTCTGGATTCCCCAGTCCAATGTAGTGGTAAATTCAGGTTAGATTAAATGGCTCAGGGATGTGTCCAACAGGGTTATGAGTCTTCTAGGTTGAAGAGATAAACCTGTTTCTCTGTTTCACCATCTGAATTATGTACCTTTTTTATTATATATTATTGGAATTTCTCTTGCCACAATTTTTGTTCATTATTGCTCTTCTTTTTGCTCCCTTTGTCCTCTTTTGTCCAAAAATACAGGCTCCATCTCTACAGTCAACTTGCTGGGAACAAAAAGCAGCAATTAATTTCTTTCCATTACTCTTCTCTACAAGAAGTTTATCTGTGTTTTCTCTCTATGTGGTACATAGGCACAAATGCACGTTCAGGCCTGAGTAAAAGCCCTTCCTCAGGGGAATATCCAGTGTGAGTCTAGTTGCTTCTATCTCCCCCTTCTGTCCTGATGGCAATGATCATATTATCACACCATATCTCATGAGACAGCCCTCTTTTTAGTTACTAGAGTGCAATTAGATTTTGCACCCACAAAGGGTTCAGGCCACCTGTAAAACAGGAATGACAGGTTTAGCTTAGCTGCATCCTGGTTGTCTCATAATGGACTCATAAACCTAATTAGCAAGTCAATTAAACTTGGAATTGCTTTTAGCCCAAGCTCAGTCAAAAAGTAAATAAAAAAGGTGAAGTTTGGGCTTTCCAGGTTTCTTATAAAAAAGAAAAGGCCATCTCCAGGTCAGGAGATTCTCTATTATGTTTATAAAAAACACAGGTTGCAATCCAGCTAAGCTGTCTGTAGAGGTGCAGGATGTGAACACAGGCACACACACTGCTCAGGAGATACATTTTCTCAGACAGTTTGTCTTCTGCACAAGATCCTGATGGAAAATAGATGCTTTTGCCTGCACTTAAGTGTCTAAAGGTAAGGAATCTGTATTCAGGCTTATTTCCAAAGAGAGTGATTCTTTTGGGCAGAAATTTCATGTTGAGCAGGCAACAATCAGTTGCTAAATGAAATATTCAGATGTTTAAACTGGGTAATATCATTTTTGCAACAACTACTGGAGGTTTTTTTTTAAATATGTCAGTCCAAGCACAAAAACGTTTGGGCATTATATTTTGCAAATGATTAATGAAAAAAACTGCATGTAGTAGTAAGAAGTAGTCAGAATCTGCATTTGGAAGGATATGTTTAAAAATGGTTTTATGCAAGAGAGGAGGAGAGGAGTGAGATGAAACTATGCACAATTGTCTGTTGCAAAAATATCATATATTTTTCTCCTGTACTTTTTTTTTATGCCAATTCAGTCTGAAAAAAAGTAGCATTGTTGGCACTAACATATGGCAAGTTCTGAGAGTGTTTACATGATTGCCACACCAATTATTAATAATCTTTTAGGTAAAGAACAAAAGGCATGAATTTTTTATCCAGTTGTATATTTTTCCTTTTCTGAATAGTTAAATGGATAGTTCTTTCAAAAAGATTTTTTTTTCCAGCAATGAACAATAAGGCCATGTCTTCTCCAAGATGTCACATTGATCGAGTTTGTTCTCTCTAATTGCATTGATTTAATGTTATTGAACTGAAAACTCTTACTACCACTGTAATGCAGTTTTAAGGTGGATTTCTTAGAAAATGGTACATCCACATGTATTGCCTTTTTTTTTTTTTTCCAAATTCAGCTACCATTATATCTTTTCTTGTAATATATCATGTACAGCCTAGCACACGTAATTAACTAGCAGACCAGGGAGGCTTCAACTGATAGTAAAAAAATCACAAACTCCAGTAGTCCTTTCCAAGTATCCATTAGTTTGGCAGCATTGGATGTACCGTACAGAATACTGAAAGTATAAAAAAGATTGTAACCTGCATGAAGTGTTACAAGGCCACAGCAAGTATATCGAGCACTGACCCTCACACATAAAGAAACAGGTACTTTGCCACTCTGATCCTCTTCCCATGCCCCAGACATTAATCATGACACAGGTCATCACATGGAAGGTCATCACTCATGGAAGAATTCTAAGGAAATCAGTTCGAACACTGATCTTTACATTCCAAATAGCCATATATGATCAGATTACTGTCACCCTTCTGCTTGCTTTCTGGAATCAGAAAGGAATTACTTTTTGCCTTGTAGACAAGGGCACCAGTAGTGTTATGAGACCATCAGTCATTTTTGAAGGTCCAGTTTGCTCCCTGCTTCCATGCATTTTGGAGCCTTTTACTGGGCTGATGGCCAAGAGAAAGGAGACATTTAACTTCACTCTAAGGACTTTAAAGTGTCAGTGATGTGTACTTTGGAAGAGTGGAAGTGGTGTTGGGATGTGGAACTGGTGTTGCCATATGTCAAGACACATCATTATGTGCTTCATGTATTGTCTGCTTCATTTCACCCAACATCTGTGCAACATGAAGAAGAATCCTGGAGGATATGCCTGCTAAGTGGACATGAAGGACATGGAAGATTAGAACTGTCTAGAACAATGCACTTCAAAATCTCCTAAATGATCACTGCAGTGAAGTGCATCATGTTTCTCTGGAAGTTCCAGGGGACAGTAGGTCTGGGTTATAAATAGGTTGCAACAAAGAAAATGTTAAGTAGAACAGGCACTTCCTGGTAACAGTTCTTGATGACTTGTCTTTCTGTGTGCCAAAATGAGTATTCTGAAGGAATACAAATTATTGGAAGTGTTCTTTCTCCACAAAAACAATAAAAAAGATAAAATGTGAGAGTAGGGCAACTATGTTGGGATAAATTTTTAAGTATTCACAGATGCTGCTGTGATTTAACCCCTTAGCTGACAGCTAAGCCCTACAGATCCACTCACACACTCACTCACTCCTCCCTCTTTCTCAAAGGATGGGGGAGACAATTAAAAGAATGAAAGTAAGAAAACTCATTGATTGAGATAAAGGCAGTTTAGTAGGGGAGGCAAAAGCTGCAAACAAGCAAAACAAAAAAGGAATTCATTCACCTCTTTCCATTGTCAGGCAGGTGTTCAGCCATCTCCAGGACAGCAGGGCCCCATCGTGTGCAATTGTGACTTGGGACGACAAACACCATCAGTCCAAATGTTCCCATCTTTCCTTCTTCTCCCCACAACTTTATACACAGACCATGACACCATTTGGTGTGGGACATCTACCTTTGCTCAGGTGGGGTCAGCTGTCCCAGTTGTGTCATCTCCCAGACTCTTGTGCACCTCCAGCCTCCTCGAAGATATTCACTCTACTTGAATATTTTTCATATAACAAGTGGTGGGGTGAGAGGCAGAAAAGTCCTTGGTTCTGGGTAAGCTCTGCTCAACAATATCAAAAACATTCATATATATATCATCAACACTGTTTCCAGCTCAAATCCAAAACACAGAAAACATATCTACTATGAAGAAAATTAACTACATCCCAATCAAAACCAGCACAAATGCCTGTGAATAATATACTTCTTTTCTGTGTAAACAAATATTTTGGGAATGTTTCAGATATTATTTGACTGGAAATTGCCATTAGTATTAGTATTTGTATGCTTAGTATTTTTTGGGACTTCAGCACGTTTGAATAAAGTGCAAAATGCTGGAAACTAAAGACAATGTTTTCTCTTGCTTCAGCCTAGATTTTTCATTGTGGTGGAAGATACTAATATAAATTTAAAAGCATGCCACATATAGCAGAAAGCATATTAAAACAAACTACATGCCTTCACTGTAACTTAAAGGCTCCGGTAGATGAATTCTCAAGTATATTCATTCTCCTGGTAAACATGAACTATTGTCAACAATACCCTATGAAGAGAAATGAGATAGTAAAGATTTTAGAAACTCAAGGAAATTATTCTTTCATACACCATGTGTATGGTGGTTTCTGTAGGACATGAATTGCAAAGGTAAATTGCAGCCAAAACTAGGGCTGTTCTACCCCCAAAATATTCTCATTTTACTAGGGTAGTCATAAATAGCATTGTTCTAGAGCTCTTAGGTCATGTTGCATACAGTTATGAGGTGACTAGGAATTATTTTGGATAGGCAATATCTTTGCTTGCTTGCTTGCTTTTAAAGGATGAGCATAGTCCAGTCTCCCTTGAATCCTCTGGATACCACACTAACTTTATTGGTTTCCTACAAAAGTTCGTCTTTATCATCCATTTTGTCTATATTTCATCTGCAGAAGAAAGAGGAGCTGGGAATTAATATGAACATACCCAGTGCCATTCTGCAGAGATAGGCCAGCCTGACTGTGCTGACTCAAGTTGCCTCTTTGGGAAGATGTGTGCACTGTGATGGCCCCAAAATATCCATCCACGTTCTGCAGGTTGGGATTTACTGTGCATGTTTCATATGATTACTCTGTGACCAGTCTCTGTGATCATTCCATGAACAAGGAACTTGTGCCATTGCATGTGAAAGAGGCTTTGATGGCAGGTAAAAGAACTTGCTGCAGTAAAGACATGGAGAGGCCCATCTTAGCACAGGATCAGATATTTTACTATTCTACCAAAGGATTTCAAACAAGCCATAGAATTTCTCTCCTTTCCCTGTAGGTAATAATATACAAGTGACACAAGGCTCAAAGCAGCATTAGTGTCTTTAGGTCTCAGATAAATAAACGAGCATTAGCTAGTTAAATAAACACACTAAACAGCCATATTTTGCTTCTACAAAATATAGCGAACAACATTGCCCTTTAGGGGATATATAAAGTAGAACTAAGCTACTAAAAATGTAAATTTATTCCTCAGCATATTGCTGTTCAAACTGGGAATATTCAGATGTCTCTGAGGCATTGCTGGATAATTTTATCAGTTTATGGCCACAATACTTCAGGGCCAGATAATAATGTTAGTTCCTTAAAATGAAATCAGAGGAAAGCAATTTTTTCCTATTTGACAGTTCTGGAGGTCCCAAAGTCCTCTTCTGCTTGTCATCTTAATTCAACTTATCTCAGCCTGTTCAAATTAATATATGGTGTCAGAAAACAGGGAAATATGAACCAAAGTTAAGTAATTCATGGTGTCATTTCCAATATGTTATTATCATATTTTTGTATCATATGCATTCTATAAAATATAGGACCAGCTTAACAGATGTCTGCACAGCAAGGTGTCAGAAATTTTGAACTTAATGAGAATGTTACAATTAACAGTAGAGCCAAACGCAGAATTTGATATTTCATGGTTGAAATTTATTCATTCTTTTATTCATTCCCTCATACATTCATTCATTGAAAGTGTTCTCAACTGACTTCCTTGGAAGCAGCTGTGCATGTTATAAAGAGGAAATGTAATAAGGATGAAGGAATATGTAACAGGGTTTCAATTTGATATTCTCCATATAATGTATTACTGCTTTGTTAAATAAAGTTTGATTTCTAGACCATTATGTCTTGATAGCTGGTGTAACCTTAAAACTAAGAACACCAGGAAAGTCAGTTCCACTCGTGTTCTGGATGTCAGGCTGGAATTACTTACAGAGAAGTAAATTAAGGTTATGATTCCAAAGAATTTTAAATATTATCTTTTAGATAATATGAAGGTATCCAGAGAAAAGAATTGTGTTCCTGCCAGACAAGAAGAGACAAAATGTGCCACTCCCTTTTGCCACTCCCCACAGAAAGAGAAGAGGGCACATTGGCTTAATGAAACTAGATTATTTTAGCATGACAGTTAAAGGTTTTATTTTCTTTATATTTCTGGAGCCTGATTTCTGCATTAGTAATTAATTTAATGTCAATAATTACGAGATAGAATAGTAAAGCCCCCTAAGTGTTTGAAGACACTCTAAGATTTAGCACTCAAAAGAGTACAAAAGAAAGTTTTCAAATTTTGAATTTGTTTAATCAGTGTTGATACAAAAATGCATAAATATCTGCACAATAAATAATAATAGCTGTGTCCCTGGCATTGCCAGAGATATGCGAAATTATGTCCACCGTGTCTCATTCTCTCTTTTGTACAAACTTCTTTCCTCCTAAACTGCAAAACTTTAATAAATTAAATAAGTATGATGGAGAATGAGTGGAAGATGAATTGCCTAAATCCAAGGATGAAACTTGCAAGTAGTATAAAAGTAGTTACGAATTTAAGAAATACTATGTAGGTTAAAAATTCTGCCTACAATTGGAGAAAAAAATCACAAAAATCCAAACAAAGCAACAAAAACAACGACAAAAGCAATTATATATTTAGGAGTATTCAGGCCAATTCATGGATTTATTACTTCATGTGAGATAAAAATGTCTTTAACTGTTTTATTGAAAGATACAAAAGAACAGAAAAATGTGTTCTTTTGGTATACAAATCTATATTTAGTAACAGGCCGATTTTACCAGTGACATAGACAGACATGCAAACAAAAATATTTCTGGTTACATTTCCTCCCAGATATCAATTTCTCCAGAAATTCTGTTTCTATCATTTATTGTTATCACCTTACACTGAGAAACAAGGACAGACTACTTACAATCCTCTGTTGAAAGTTTTCTTTCTTTAGTAAACTCTGTCAGTAGAACAGTTGTTAATGATTCTAAGGGATTATTTTTTTTATTTAGGTGTGATTTATTGTTTAAATTTAAAAGGAACAATAGAAAACACAAGTCTTTATTACACCACCAAACTATTGCAAACTAGACACAATTTAGCCTTTGATCTAGTTCTCATTATGAATTTCACCATTCTTCTACTTTTTTTTTTAAAGTATGTGTCATACCCATAATGATATTACCTGAATATCTCTCAATAGCCCATTATGGTGCAGCCATCAAGTTGTCAGTGTAATGCAGTTCTTTGTTCTGGAATCTACACTTCAAAGATTATATTAACAAATTGGAATGCAGCAAGGAAATGACCTACAAGAATGCTCAAGGTCTAGAAAGTCTGCTATAAAATACAGAAACTGTTTAATTTATCTAAGAGATTAAGAGCTGTCTTGATCCTATTCTACAGGAAAAATATTTCAGATAGGAGATTAATTTTCAATCTAGCAGAAAAAGTGTGAAAGGATCCAGAAGTTGAAAACTGATATATGACACATTCAGTCTGGAAACAAGGCAAAAATACATAACAAAGAAATAATTTAAGTACGTGAAAAACTTACTTTGGGATGTTGTACATAATCCAGCATTTGAATTTACATTTTTGACTTTCTTTTCTTTTTAATGATTACCTGCAGTTAAAAGAATGCTCAAGTTTTTAATCAACAAGTGATTTTTTTTTTTCACTGACAGGAAGAAAATACATTTTCAAAGTTTCTATTTTTCCACCCAAGACACATGTAGTAAATGTGTATTGAACCACCTGATTTGTTCACATGGTTCTCACCTTTCACAGTAAGACACTTGTGACTCAAAATTTGGAGTTTATCCTAATGAAGAAAATTTCACTGTGTAAATGCTTGATGTAAATATTATTTCCTAACTTAGAGTCTAGGAATTGTATTTCTGGTAACAAACCACAGTACACAGAAGTCCCTTCCAAAAGCAACCTGCAAATTTTGCATAGTTCTTTTTGTGTCTTCATGAGAATTTCTGCACCTTATATCCAGACTATGACAGGCTGGTAGCTGTAGCAGTATTCTTCTCACAGTTGAGATAGGTTGACTTGAACCTCAAAAAGAAGAGGGTGAAATAGAATCAGTTGCTCCTCACTGCACAGTCGTGAATTGTGGAGAGCAGCAATATTTTCTCCAAGACTGTTCCTTCTTCAGTGGCTGTTAAAAAATATTGCCACTGCAATTGCTTTTGTTGGGGAATTTGAATCTTCAGATTTGTGAGTCTCTGAGCTCAACTCTGGGACAGAATCTTTAGAGGACTTTGTAAAAGAAATATCTATTTTCTGTGTGATTACTAACCTATTGCCATGATCACATTTTCAGAGTTTTCAAGAGACAAGTTTAGGTACAGAGAACACCCCTGACCACTCACAAAATTTTCATGTGTAAAGTGGGCACTGATGAGTTGGATGGCTGTCAGCCTGATATTTCTGAGTCTAAAATTTTAGCCTGTTGATAGTTGTTGAATTTTTCCCAAGGGAGAATTTCTCGGAAAGGTTTTCTCCTCAAAACAATCTGGGTAAACAGTTATTTTTTCTCAAAACAATCTTTCTCAGCTGGTGCTTTTGCTGTCTCTCTAGTTCATCCAATGGAATTAGAGAGGTGTCATTCCTATTTACCAATCATGTTAAGTTTGTATCAAAACAGCTTATAAAAGGTAGTAAGATTTAGACAATAAAACCTTCTTTTTGCTATTTGCCTTCTGAAATATTTGGAGTCTCTCCTCTTTCTTTCATGTCCAACAGTGACAGATGGCAATCATTAACTTACATTTGAGCACTGGGATCAGGCTGATACTATTAGATTTAGCAGTGTACAGCTCACTTTAAGAATATAAATACTACTGCCTATCTGGGCCTTACACTTTAAGATTTTATAAGAGCTCAGCACCCTGGTGCTTCCATCTAGAGCCTTGGGTACACTTCTGGGTATTTGTTTCTGTGCTATGCTGCACACAGATAATCTGCTTGACCAGAAGTTGCACTGACTGATCCTCTTTGAGGATATGTCAGTCTTTCACAACTTCTATGCCTCTTACTTCCTTATTCAGAATTCTTTTAATTTCTCTAATTCTGAGATTTGCTGTGTACTATTGGGTTTAGATATTCCTTTTTTTCTTATTATTTTTCCTGGGTTTACTTATAGTCCACACTGGTAGTATTAACCGTGAAATTGGCACCAAAACACATGAACAGCACAATGTTGGTTTTCCTTCTTTTGTGACTCAGACACTACTAATCTGTGAACTCCTTAAAACCTACCTATCTGTATACTATTTAACATTATCAGAGTAAGACTATATTTAACTCCTTAAATGGAATCTCTGGAAGACTGCTTAAGGCTTAACCTTTAATAAACTATTTTATCAAATAGTTTGATACATAATTTTGTGTCAGACATTGTACTGTAAAGTCACAAATGCAGATATCTTTAAGGGTAAAATTATTGTTTATGCCAAAACAGTAGAGTAGGACAGTCAGTGAACTGTTTTGAACTATGTCTCATTAGATAAGAAAATAATATACTTTTAATAATAAAATCTTTCTCTTCATACTTTATTTTATTTCCAGTACAGATAGTTTAGATCCCAATCTAAGATATGCAAGTAGCTCCTACGCAGAATGAAAATCAAATGAGTAAAACATATTTTAGATATTAACTGAAAATAATCAAATCTATTTTATAAAACTATTCTTATTATGGTTTTATGAGATAAATTTTATCTCATGGAATCTGATAACAATAATAAACTGCACCACTTTAAAAAGATTTTAAAAGATTTTTTTAAATAATAACAAAAGAAAGAAAATGATGAATGTATTTCTATAATCATGTACACATGCTATGGCTAATAGTGTGATAGGTAACTACATTCATTTTAACTAGTTCGAAGACTAAATTAAAGCTGCCTTGTCCTTGTACAGTTTTCCTAACAAACTAGACATGACAGATTTTCTTTTATTCAATGCTCAATCATTACATTGCTGTTTACCATTAAAGGCTGGATGATTATCCTAAAATTTGTTTCATGCTTTTAACAATAGAATTTACACTCTGAGTTTAGACAACTTTGGTTTTTTTGACATAAAGGACTCAGTTATACCGTGCATCATGAAAACTGTGCCTTCTTTATAATGTGTTTTCCCCTGTTTTTATGAAATCCTGAATCTATGTGCAGAGTTGCAATTTATTAAATGTCATGGATGGGTCATCTGACCAGTAGTTTGAGCAAGAAATTCATATCCCATGATTCTGAAGGCTGAAAGGTTAATATAGAACAGATGCTGCTTTGGAGCAAACCATTCTAGGCAATGCTTTTCAATCAATGAGATGCTATTATGAGCAATAGAACCAATTTCTTTTAATCAATGAACCTTTATTACGACATTTACTAAGAGAAGCTCTATGCAGTTCTTATAAACCATTCTGCAATCTTCAAAAAACAATTCCTTTTGTTTTTGAAGCCTTTTTATGTTTTCTCTAGTTTTGATCATTTTAAGGTAGTACACTGGATTTAAACTCTAACTTCCTGATTAAAAAACAGCAAAAGAAATTTGGCAGCAGACATGCATTTAAACCTGAGGTGCAGTAAGGGCTCTATGTGAGTCCTGCTGGGCAGTGGGGAACGCTGAGCATGGGGACAACCTGTCACAAGTAGCTCAGCCCACATCTTCAGAGGGGAAGATTTTATTCAGCGTGAGGACCATCAGCTCCCATCCTCAGAGCAGCCCTCAGCACGAACTGAGCTTGCCTGTGAGACACCATCATATTTTGCACCTTAGCTTCATATTGTGTGTTGAATGAAATGATGAGATAAAGGAGCAAAGATCATCCACAGTGGCCTTGCAGTGGTGTGTGAGAGCTCCTTCAACACAGGTGAGGGCACCCCATCAGGGCCCATAGACTTGTGTATGTCCAGTTCTCCTAAGCATTCCCTGACCTCACCCGTTTCACTAAAGAAAAATTTTCATTGGTCCAGCCTTTGCCATGGCCTCTGGGACCTGAGATATCTGGCAGATGGTCTGACATTTGGTAAATCAGCCTTTTCTCTATCCTGCCTAACAAGGTACTCCATCTTGGAGTTAACCAGTGGGCCCACATTTTCCACAATCTCCCTTCTTTCACCTATGTGCAGGTAGGAGACTTTTGGCAATGACATCACTTGCCGTATTTCATTTCCCTTGGGCTTTAAGTTTTCTAAATTTATCCCTGAGTGCTCAGAGAATGTTTCTGTGTTTCTCCCATATCACCTGTCCTTGCTTCCTGCCTGTGTATGGTTTCTTCTTGTTCTTGAGTTTAGTTATGAACTGCGTTCCTCTGCAATGGCCTTCAGGCATTTTTCCTGAATTTCGTATCCATTGGCATGAACTACTCTTGAAAATGGAGGAGGTTATCTTTGACTATTTTACAGCTTTCTTGCTCAGGACTTTTCCAAACAGACCTGTGAGAGGCCGAATCCTGAGAATGTTGTTCAGACCACGTGCTGTGACTAATTCTTTCTCTTTCAAATTTGTTTAAAATTCATTAACTTCTCTGTTTGAAATGTCTTTGATGATTTTTTTGTTTCAAAACAGACCATTTAAAAGCCCCCCAGAAAACCATGGATATGATTTTCCAGCAATTTGAAGACCCACATAGATATATTCAATAGCATATATATAAATATATATATAGTATATATAATATATATATACATAATGTATTTATATATATAATATATATTAAATAAATAAATAAATACATTTTTATATATTACTCTATATTACAATTTACCCATGTTATACCCATGTGTATGAATATATATGAGAATTAAAATACGAAAGATTGTTTTGGTAATAAAATTTGTGCATATGGTTTACTTTCAGTAATGCTCTTCTCTGAAAACATTGTGTCACTTTGTTGTAAGTATGTGGAATTAAGCATATGCTCTTTTTTAAGAATGATTTGTCCTAAAAATGGTAATGAAAAAATTAAGTGTTCTCCACAATTCCCCTCCATGCTTATTTCTATTCCATCTATTCCAGAGACAACGGGGAAAATTTCAAACTGGTAAGAAACAAAAGCATAAGTGTTAAAATGGTCATTTAAATGTGAAAAAAAAAAAAAAGAAAGCTTTCAGGCTGTTATTTTGGTCTATTTTTTAGCTCAGGGTGTCCTATTTTTGTAGCAGTATTAATCTTACATATTATAGCATCAAGTATATGTAGAGAGCCCACAAAATAATTTTTAGCTGCATAGTTTACTTTTATAACCAGCTTTCTAAAACAGTGCAGCGGTGCTCTTTTTATTGTGTGACTATCTAAGTGAAAATACCACAGAAGCAAAGAGATGCAGCAAGAAGAGGAGGTGTCTCCATGGCATATGTCATGTACAGAGAAAAAGTACAGCTTTCATTCCAGGATGTCTGCGAAAACCACTGGACATCTTGCCAAAAGCCGTCTTTTGTAAAGGAAACAGTCTGTCTAACACGTGTTGGCAAGGCAGCCCAGGTGGACATTTGAGAAAGAAAGTAGGGCAATGTGAGAGCTGCAAAATGACAGTGTTACACAGCTCTCTAAGCTGGCAAGGAATACACCCCAAGGCTGTCAGCAAGGCTTCCTTGTCCCATATTTAACAAAGCATGCTGTGCCAAGCCATGGCTAATGCTTTTCACATCACGTGGGAGCAGAGGAACTCTGTGCTCCTCTGAAGGAAACACTCTGGGTCAAGTCAATGAGAGTAGTCATGGGAAATTTCAAAATGTTGGCTGTATTTCCAACTTTTTCCAAGGAAAAAAGCTTATATAGATGAAGAATCTCCTCTCTTTCCACTTATAAAGTGGAATAATAAAGAGCTGCATGCAGAGGGTTGTATCTCATGAGCATGTCTTGCAAAACAATCAAACAAACATCACAGGCTGTGCTGACTTCCACTGTGATCATGGGAAGGAGAAATTAAGGAGAATTTTCTGTCTTCCTTTCTGGATCCTCAATTAATGTATTTGTTTCAGAAGACTAAGAGAGAAGCTTGAAATGGTCATAGGCTTGAACACTGGTACCAAATTCCACAGACCTGTTGGCACTCACTGCTATTGCCTTATGAAGGTGGAAACTGAGTAAAATGTATTACACGGGCTGGAGATCTTTGGACATATTGGTGAGAGCTATTGCATGTGTAGACTTGATTCCATCACGAGGTCAGAGGGACCTCCTTCCGCAGTTTGGAAAGAGGGTGGCAATAACTACTCACCATGACAGGAGCATCAGCATAAATATATATACACAGATTAATGTAACTGTTGTGTGAAGGGAATATTTAGAGAACAGCCAGGTCCCTATGGAATGTTTAAATGAATTCATGAAGAATCACTATCTAGGAAATAAATCCATAACCAACCAACCATAAGAGACCTCAATAGACTGACTTACAGGCTTTTTCATTTTTTTTTTTCCAATATTTCCCAAAACACAAACTCAGAACAACTCAAGCTGCTGTCTTGCAATAGCTCTTCAACATCTTTCTGACTTAGTCAGGGGAAAGAAGTGACCCATTTCCTTATTAGTTTTCTTACCACTGGTTCCAACATACAATATATGGTACATATAAGAAAGTGATATTTAATCATGCTGGAAATGAGTATTTAGAAATACTTGAAATTTTCTTACAGTCCTTAATACTATAATATTTTTGAAAAATCACTACTATACCGTTTAGGTGGCAGAAATATTTTATCATTGTAAATAACAATATAATACAGTAAAACAACTTCCAGAGCTTTATGTCAAAATTTGCATTAATCTAGATCTTTGAATTTGTGAATTTCTGACATATTTTAAATGTAACATTGGAATTCTTTATTAGTAGGTACATGAAGTGCATTTACTGCAATTCTTTTTTAGTCCTTTTGAAAAGTCATAGTTTTTTACTAAAAAACCCCATAACCTATCAAAAGATTTCCTGTGAAGTGTTTCAAATTAATTATATTAAAGGCCAGTTTGAAGTAAAATATTTTTGAAATTTATTTCTGCACAGAATAGCAAACAAGTTGCAAACCCAAGATTTTTCAAAATCTCAGAAGTTTCTTTTTCCTGGATCAGTTCACTATTAGGATGGATGGGGTTTTTTGTTTTGTTTTGTTTGGGTTTTTTTAACCTGGCTTGTATTTTCATAAGGTTTTTTCCACCAAATATCTTGTGGGATACATCAATGCTGATTATAATCTTTAAAGCACTTTCTTTCCTATTGATATAATGAGTCAGATTATCAGCTTTAGCATTTAAACTCTCCTATCCCCACTTATCCTCTTTTCTCTCCCTGTTATTCTCCTCTTTAGTGAAAGGGCTTTCCAAAAACAAGTTTTTCTCCATAAGGAGCTAAATTCAACACATTGCATATATAGTTAGCATTTCATTGTTATCAGTATGTGTGAATATAATAAAAATGCAGATCTTGTTAACATTAATAATATATTTACATTGTGAACACTTCAATTATATTTTTTTTTTTTTCTTTCCTGTTTGCACCTTGACCTGGGCACAGATAAATGAATCTATTGCTTAAGTTCATCCTATTTTATTTTCTTGTTTAAGCATTTTTCATGCACACAAGTGTTTTTAAATAGCCAGGCTCAATGTAGCTTTTTATAAAGAAGGATTACTTTATTTAGCATGAACCAAGTATCCTTGCCCTGGGCTTAAAGTAGCTGTATAATTTAAATTATAAATTAAAGAACAATATCAGCATCTGCATGTGATACAGGAGTGTTATTTCTTATGCCAAGGAAAAGCCACGCTGTCATGTTCACTGTTGTTTCCAATATTTCATTCTTAAGATGGTCGGACCTAGAGGTGAATGCTGAATCCTCATGTGATAGCTTACAAAATTCCTTATTGCTTTTGCCAAAACATGACTCACTAGTTTTGAAAGATACCGCTGTTATAAAGGCCTGTAGCTGATGAGACAGTGAAAGGGAGAGATCCAGCCCTTCTGTCGCATCTGCAGGTAGCAGTGAAGTCAGCAGACCTTTTCATATGACAAAACAATTAGACTGCAGTTGTTCATGAATAAATGAAGTCACCACAGTGCAAACAGAATTTGTGGCCAAATGCTTTTTGAGGAATCACTCTCCCAGTATGCTTGATTTGGCTTCCAGATGTTTTCTTATTTACCCTTTAAGAGTCCATGAGGTTTGTGAAGGATCTCAGGCATTTGGCAAGTGCACACTGTCAACTCATCAGTGCATGTTCAGACCACAGCAGCAGTTGCTCCCCTGTTCCTTTGAAATGCAGTCATGGCAGAAGAGACTCAGCTGGACATATATCCAAAGCTATACACTGCTTTGGACTTGCTAATTTTCAGCCAGCACCAGTAACTCCTCAGAAGTTACATCATGTTTTATGGACATGCTTGCCTCCATCCCTAATTTGTAGAATTCAAGGCATCCAGTTTCATTTCTTACATTTTATCATTCCAGATTATACCAGCCTCAAGAAATAGAAAGAAATGTTCAGAATTCCATGAAAGAAACAAAAATTTAAATGTAAAATGTACCTCTTTGCTGCTTTCCTGTCACTTATACCTCTTCTGAGATTATCATTTATGCTTATTTGGGCACCCAGACATTGAAACAAAATAGAGACAAACCACAGTACTACAGTCCAGTCTATTTCACTTCTGCTAGAATAGTGACATAGACAATGAATGAAACTGGCAAGTCAAGGCCTCCTGTGATTGTTATTGTTTACCAGAGTAAGAATAAAGGACCATTAGAAACGCCAGAACATTTTCTAGCTTTCTTGTTTACCACGCAGATCCATTACTTCTAACTCTCACTGGTTTTGTTACCTAAGTGCATCCTTACAATGTATAATGGCAGGATAAAGTGGAAAGACTTTCAGTTTCTATTCTCAGGTGCTATTTAAAAAAAAAAAAAAAAAATATTTAAGGAAGTCACCTTCGTTTTCATACTTACCCAATGGGGCTGGAGAGAGCAGTGTGTGTCCTGAGCCTGCCTGGCTGAGAGAGACTCTGTAGCAAGGGACAGGCAGGGATGTTTGAAGCCTGGTGGAGTGGCTCTCCCTTCCCCTCCATGGGAACCCCTCAGGGTGAGTGTCCAGTGCAATTCATGGCATGTGATCCTCTCCCACATGTTATTCAGCAGAACAAGTTTTCCCTCAGTTTCTCACTCAGTGCCTGCAGCCTGATGGCAGGGGGCAGGCTGCCAAACTGCGTTTTACCAAATGCCCTCACTTGCATCTCTTGGATCTGAGCTGTGGGCCTGTCGCTCACCTACCGAGCATGATGGGGCTTAAAACCTCTGGTCAGCACAGCTAAATAAAATGGTCAGTACAGTAAAGGGAAGGAGTAAATTTGGACATGACAATGGAATTAAACCTTTTCCGGAAATCCATTGTCATTAGTGCCCAAAGGCTTTGTTAAATCTCCATTTATCCTGGCATTTATCATCTTTTCTTTCAAATGTAGCCTTCAAAGGATGCCTCCAAGTCATAGAGAATGCTGTACTGCATGATTGCACAGTGCTCAATTTACTGCAGACACTGTAAGAACAACAAAACTCTTCATAATACATTTGCCTGTCCAAGAAGCATCAGTTTCAGTTAGCCAGAATCTCCACTTTTTTTCAGTTCATTTCTATGTAAAACTCAAGGTGCCGTCTCTGATCTGTTAAGCTCTGTGTGATTTGTTTCTTGGCCTTAACCAAGGCAGTTAATGTCAAGATTGTCACATCACATTAACAGCCTTTCCAAGCTGCTGGACACCAGTCTGAGTCAGATTGAATCACTTAAAAGGGGGAATTCAGTTACAACATGGGCTAACTGCTGGAACTGCAAGTCTAGTCATGTACCTAGAAATGCAGCAGTGCTCCTGAGAATCTGGGTACTGGAATTAATATTTGTGGGTTTTTCCTAGAATACATCAGACAATCTTAAAGTAAACATGTTTCCCAGTGCAGAATGTCTATTAGAAACATTCTCAGTGAAAGAACAATTTTTCCAAACAGCTCATGCAGAAAATAGTATTATTTAATAATTTTATTTTCTTTAGAGATTGGAATTTTTAGTAACTACAAAATAAGAAATTAAAAAAAAAATGGATTGATTCTTTGTATTGCACTGTGGAGGGAACAATATGAAACACAAAATAATGCCTCTAACCTATGCTTTTCCTAAATTTTTGTTGGCTTAAGTTCCCCTACTGCTGACTTACCAATAGTGACCATCAGCTCCCAGCAGAGCAGTGCACACAGTTACAGACACCTGAACAGGTGCCCATTAACCAAGAAGCAGAGAGCTGCAGCATCATCTGAGTACCTCAAGAGGAAGAAGGAGAAGCTGGGGAAACACAGCTGCACATTAGCTGTATTCATATACAGATTAGAAGAAATGGAAGACATCATGAAGAAAAAACAAATGAAAAACCAAACCAACAGAAAAGACAGTTAAAAGTAGTTGTTAGATGCTGATAATAAAGAGGATCACAAGTTTTTGTTTTCTCACCTACAACTTACTATTGTTATTGTCACTCTAAAAACAGTCTTTGTGAAGAAAACCCAACAAACTATATGGAGAATATATTGACTCTTTGAAGCCTTTCAAAATGATACTCAGTTGAGGATATATTACAGGCAATAAAACAGAAGAAAGTGGCCTTTTCTGCAGCAGTAACTTAGAGTCAGTTTTACAAAAAAAGAGAGACATAACTCAAACAATATGCATCTTTGGTCAGAACCATAGTGAGATAGAAGAAAACATTAGTAACCATATTTTTGAGACCTGTTTTTCTAGGCCAGATTTTTTTTTTTTTTATGTGCCTGTGTTCATATTACTTTATTTAAGGCCTTACTGACACACAGTAATACCTGGATATTCAAACAGTCCCATCTATTTCAGGGTGACTTGCTTTCCCACTAGGATTCTACTGACACAAAATCAGACTTCAGGAACTAACAGTGATTCAGAAATTCTTAGTAGGCATCTAATTAGATTTTACTAATTAGTTCCTGTTAAGTTAAATTGAAAGTTAAAAATACACTCAATTAGACACCAGAAATAGAACTAGGACCCCTGAAATTCTCCTTATCACAATTGTATTGGAACTTGCTGCTGAACTCTGTGTTATTTGAGAGGATTACAATGTGAAATATTGAACACTTCAGATCAGTGAATACAAGAAATATTTTGTTTCGTTGGAGAAACTGTCTATTTTGTCAAATAGTTCCCATGGAGAGTTTCAGCCCAAGGTTCAGGGTGTTTGTCCCATGTATGCTGCAGATTGAGACATTCTTTGGCCCCGGTCATAATGAGACATTCTTTGGCCCCGTGACTGATGTGCAACACCATCAGTCCTGCTCTGGAGAGGAATGACAGAGCTGGAAGGAAAATGGACATGAAAGGATCTGTGATAATTTCTAAGTTCCCAATGAATTGGGTACCCAGCATAAGTTTATTTGGCGGTGTGAATTTTCTGCACTTACTAACTTTATAAATTGCTGGAAACCCATTACACTGCAAGGAACTCAAGGCCTTTAGCACTGACTTTGACTCAGAGCAGTCAGAGCCAATAGACTTTGGCTGTTGGTGTTAAAAGGCTTAGGATCATCATAGGACCATAGAATGATTTGGGTTGGAAGAGACCTCCAAAATGCATCCATTCCAATCCACGTGTCATGGGAAGAAACCATTAGATCCATTAGATCAGTTTGCTCAGGGCCCCATTCTCAGGTGGCTGTGATCAAAAGCAAAACATATAACACTATCTTGCTAAGAACAAACAGAAAAACATACTCAGCCAAGGAGATTGTATCAGGCATTCTGGGAATAATATTACTTATGGCAAGTCAGTGAGGATTGTGGCAAAGGTTTGATTCTCTGTTCCAGGGCATCAGCTTTAAACAAGACTATTCTGCTACTGGTGTCAGTGGACTTGGGTTTGTGTAATGGGTGAAGGAATCATGCTCAAGCAGAATTTGTGTCACCTAAAGACTGCTTCGTTTATGCTGGGATTTTTGGTAGAAATTCTAAGATTCTGTTTTCATTCTTAAGATGTAGGCCTTTTGTAATATTATTTTATGGTAATTTGAATAATGCTATCCATAATTTTCATTGCCATTAGTATTACACTTTCTATTATTTTTTGGCAGTTTTCCCAAATTAAATGAATATTTGCTGCTACAAAAGTTTACAGCTTCTCCTGTTGACTTGCCAACAAGACTGTAGTAATAAACTACAAAAAGGATGAACTGGATTTCTGGCTTTGTCTAGTGTAGATGGCTTAGTCAGAATGAGAATTTCTGTGAGTGTGGCAGGTATACACTGAATTAAGAGTAATGTCCCATGAGATATGTTTCTTGTAGATAAAGTGGTGAGATGAGGCAACTGTGGGTTTAAGGTCATGTCTACATCCCAAAAGGACTCCTCAACACTTTGTACCATTGCAAGTTGTTACAGGGCGAATTGTATATTTATTCAGTTTATCTGGGAATTTGTGCATTAGATGCTGACTTGTGCAAAAATACAAATAATTTTATTGAAAAAGAAGGGAATTATTGTATAGGCTTGGCATGCAAGGCTTTTGCAATCCATTTCTGCTGAGCTGTATAGGAAACTTACTGAAAGAATCCTCTTTCTGGACAAGATGTCTCAGGGTAAAAGTACAGCTTTTTAAACTTTTTTGTTTTCAAATATTTCTATTTGAATTAAAAAAAAAAGTGCGAATGGAGGCCTATCTATTTATTGGAAATTTAGGAAAACCTTATCTAACAACAAAAGTGTGAAGATTTAAACATTTTAACAAGTATGTGCAGTTGAAAACAAGAAGTGTTGCAAGTTATTTTATATCATATTTGCTGGCTGCTTCTGTTGCAGATATTTTTCACCTAAACCAAGGTATGACAACAATAGGAAGAAAAACATTTGTTAATGAAATTACTGCTCTGTATTACACACTTAGCTCTGTGAATAACTGCTGAACAGACCCAGATCACAACAGGATGAACACGATAAACAACTGTTCAAGGGACAAGGGGGAGCAGAGAGGAGAGGGGGACAAAAACCACCTGGTTTTTGATGCCTGCAAGGGACATACAGTTGATAGCCAGTAGTTTAATAATAGCACAACACTCAAAGGGCTGTTCCACCCTGACTCAGCCTTAATTGGGAACTTTAAAATTATTTCCTTGGCAAAACCATTCCTGAATATAGATAGCTAAAACAGCCTAGGTTTATACACCCCATCTTATCAGTCTGGGGGAGGGAGGTAATAAAAAATACATTCTTTCCAAACCAGGGAACTAGTTAAAGTCTCATGGTTTTCCATAAGCTCATAACATTTAATCAGATGCATATCAAATGCCTTGGTCATGTAGTTTAAAAAGATTTTTTTTTTAATTGTGACTTTTTCCTTTTGCCCATTGATATTTAACTTCTTAGTGTAAGTTTATAAAAAAAATTCAACCTGTCTTCACAGAAAAAAATTGTTATTTACAACTTTGAACTTCTATTTTAATAATTTAAACACATAAATATTTAAATATTTTAAAAAGGAGGGGAAAAAACAAAATTAGTCCTGTGAGACAAGCAATTCTCATTTGGTTTTATAATTATTTTCTAAGGAAATATAGGTCAGCACTTCTTTGATTTTTTTATTTTTCTTGTTAAGGATTCTTAAATTTAAAATTTACAGTGTAGAGAAATGACAATGGGTAAATGTTAAGCTAATACACAAATAAAACAAACTATTTTTAAAAAACATATCTAAACTGTATGGTCAAAGAAGTTATTTCAAATTTACAGAAAAGTAATTTAAATTTTCCTTCAGTTTTTGGTGGTGGTTTTTTGTTTGCTTGTTTGCTTGCTTTTGGTGGGTTTGTTTGTTTGTTTGTTTGTTGGTGTTTTTTTAGTGAAAAAAAATTACTTTGAAACTTTTTATTTAACAAGTGAATGCAACTAGATTTTTCCTGTTTCAACATGGAGTGGTCCCAAATAGCATTTTAGAGACATATATGCCTGCTTGATACAGTGCTAATGGTGAATGAGTTTACAAGACACCTATAAAGTTAGTTTTGGGACACTAAAAAGTTAGTTTTGACATAAGTGAAAAACTAAGCAAGAAAAGCAAGAAAGCAGGGAAGAAATTACCATCACCTAAATTAAATCTAAGTGCTCTACAGGTTAGCACTGGAAACTTTGGCTAAAAGTTTGACTATAAAAACATGAGTGCTTTTGGAAAGGATTTTTAAGGGACAGATATCCAAGTTGTCAGATGAAATTCTGTTGATGGAACAGCTGCTATAGGGAATGTAAAAGCGGGGATTAAGGACATTTAAGTACTATACTTAGGTTGTTAGAGATTACATTTTTCTAATTTAAGATACTGTATATATTTCATTCTGAGTCACGGAAGGAGGAAAGTAGGGATATATAGTTAATACAAATTGCTAGGAATAAAAATGGGGAGGAAAATCCCTACTGCCTTTATCCTAATTTGCATCTGCTCTTAAGGAGTGACTATAATTGCTTTAGAGGAATGCAAGTGAAATAAGCTAAATTAATACTAGCTATGAAGCAAGATTAAAGTTCAGCTTTTTTTCCTCACTTAAGAAGGGGAGACTTCACAGTGACATAGCTGAATTTTCTAAAAATATGAGGAGTGAAGACTACCAGAAGCAGAGAACAAAACATTAAGAAAAAAATGAACTTACAAAATTAGCAAAAGAGAAGATATATACAGAATTCTTTCAGATAAATAGGGCTGCTTCTAGAGAATCTTTTACTAGAAGAGAGCAGACATGCAAACTCAGGAGAAGAGAGACAGTCTTTGAAGCAAAAAGTTAGTGCAATTTAATATAAAGAAAACCAGAAACTGAAACTTAGGTTTGAGAAATGAGTCTGGACAAACTGATAACAAAAGACGCTTTCAGCTAAAACTCAAACAACTTTTTCTAAAGCCCAAAAAAGAAGGAAGGGTTGTTTTTTCTCTCTTTACTCCTCTTTTTCCAGGCACACATATCACTGCTTCTGTTTAATAGCATGATTTCAAAGTAGATCTGCTTCAGTCATCCCAGAGCAAGAAGGCCAAGAAAACCTGTTGGTATTTACAGGACTATATAGGTAATAGCTGGAAGTAGGTGCTCATGCATTTTGGAAGGATGGAGACATAATGGGGAGTAGTAGGAGCAGAAATCAATAATTTATATTTTGTATGTGATTTGAATTAAGAAGCACTGATTCCTCAAGAAATACAATCAGTTTTCACATTCTGAAAGGTTTTGTAAAAATGTAAGTGTAACTGATATTACAGGTTTAAATACTTTAATTTTGATTTATTCTTTAAATCAAAGAATAAATAGTAGAAGTCTGCTGTTATTTTGAAAAGAATGTGCACTTCTGTTGTGATTCCACATCTCAGGAAGAACCTGTGATTCTCATATCTCAAAAAATGAAACACTAGATTGAAAATAATAAAGTGAAGAGTGAAGAGGATGATCAAAGGTAGGGAATCCTGTATTTTTACAGTAGAAAATATTAAACTGAGTCTGGCAGGTCTTAGTCTGGGAAGAGATGACTAGAAATATAACATGACTAGAGGAAAGAAATTGGAGCCACAAAGAGTCTTTTTAGGAAATTATTTATTTGCTGTTTCCCTGACAGAGATGAAGGGGATGGAGATGGTTTTTAGAAATTTGTCAGGCAGCCTTTAAAAGAAACATCAATGTAACTCAATTACACTGTACAATATTTTGTCACAGTATACTCTTGATACTATATCTTAGATTGTTTCAAAAAGTAATTATGCAAATTCTTGAAAGAAAGTCTTGTAAACAAACGTGTTAGGAAATCTTTCAGACAGAAATTTTCTGAAAACTAGGGAAGCATACTGGAAGCAAAGTATTTCTCTGTATTTGACTACTTTTTATATGCTAATCCCAAACATAATCCAATCCTGGTAATCACAAAATACAAGATACTTGACTAGGTGGGCCCTTGCCTGATACAGGACAACTTTTTGTCAACACAGTTATAAAGATACAAATAGTATCCATATAGCACTCTGTAAGGCAAACATTTACCTTTTAGCTGAGTAGAGGGAAAAAATGTCCAGAAACAGCAAAACTACTAGCTGTTTGCACATGCTGACATTTTAATAAATGTGGTTTTCAATTATATTACAAAAGCAAATGACATTTTAGGTTTCCATTTCATTAGCTTGATAAATCTATCTCAAATTTCTGATTAATTTCAAACACTTTCTGACATGGTGCAAGAACAAGTATACTGATGTTGATTACATAACAATTTATACCACAGCTCCCTTTGGAACTTCTTTGAGTATCTTGTTCCTTACCATTTATATGGTATTTTTGAGGTCCTCATTATTTGTCATTTATGAATTGACTGTTTCAAATTTCACTGAACTTACTTTTTCTGATAGTTTGCTTTGATCACTTTTGGTACCAGAGCTAAGAACCATATTACTACCTACACATTTCGTATTATGGATAATCCTGCCACAAATCTTCTCTTGATCCTTGCAGTTATCTGCTGCTAGCTCTGTGGAAGTAATTTTCATTTCTAGAATTTCAAGGTTATATGCAACTACACAGCAGGTAAGACAGGCATGTTACCTTCTCTGCTTCAACACACTTGTTTTGCCTGCTTGTAATTGAATCTGAATCTATTTGTTGTTTTATTAATTACATTCAGTTGTTTTAGCAGAAGATTGAGATGTCAATTACTCATACTGTATTTACAGAATCAAATATTGCCATGGTCTTTTTTTTTTCTTTTTTTGGCCCCACAAGGAAGATCATCGCATAAACCAAACCCTTCCTGACAAATGTTTGTCGTACATAAATATTTATGTAATATGAGTTCTGGGCCCTTCCAAAATCCTGTCTGTGGTGTTGAATGGTTTTGGTTGCAAGATGTTTTTCTTTGTAGTTTTCAATGTAGGTCTTCTTTGAAGTGATTTAAAATCCTTACCTCTTGCTTTTGTCTAAAAAGAACAAAGATAAAACCTTATTCCCATTTGTTCCCACTGCAAATTTCCACACTTCTGAAGACCTGTCATATTTCTCTTGTGTGTCCAGTTCTCTAACAGAAATCTAGTTCTTACTAGCTTTCAGAAAACATGTTTTCTAGTTCTTTGATCTTTGTTTTTGTTCTCTTATGCATTGTCTTCTAATAGTTTCCATCATTTACTGTATCAGGAGTAGGATAAAGGAGGATAAAAGGTCTAAGATAGTAAAATGCTTCGATTTTTTTTTTTAAACATTGTTTTGTATTTAAAATTTAGGTAATATATCAAGCTGTAGGAGTTTTTTAGTTGAAGACATCACATAGATTTTTCCCTTTTTTCCCCCCTTAGAGAAAATTATATTTATGTTAGAATAGTTAGGTGTACAACAGCAATAGTATAAATAATAGTTAACTATGTTAAAACTCGTTTGATTGAAATGAAGATACACCAAAAAAAACCAAAACAAACAAACAAACAAACCTCATCTGTGGTTTTGTGGTTTAAAGAAATTACTTTATTGACATTTTGTGTTTCCTCCTAGCCTTTATCCATCTCCCAGTTAAAATTAAAGCAAACAAAAAACCAAGCAAACAAACAAACCAACAAACCCAGGAACTGGACTTGTTTATATAGGGGAAAACACTTGATTGTATATGTTGTTAATCCATATGATGATTCCATTTTACTCTAAGGTGAAACTGGTTGTTACAACAATGGTTGTACAATTGTTTTGTAGCTTGTTGAAATTACAACTTCTATATTGCATGTGCACCAATTATAAATAACAATAAAAAACTTATCAAAATATGCTTGTGTGAATATGTTATAACTGCTGGGCAGTCATTTATAAGTGATCTGGGATATCAAAAAGGGAACAAGTAACATCAATGCTGAAAAGATTAAAGAAACACCATTCTGAAAACAGGGTGTCATATGCCAGGATCAAAAAGAGAGTAAGTAGAATAAGGATGGATATTGTATGAAGAATGAGGTATTGTGAATGAGACACAAGTGCTGAAATCAAGGAAATATCATACAGTGAAAATGAGTGAGTGACGCGTGGGGACTTTGATTAGGAGATACAACTGATGAGGCAAAGCAACACAAAATCATCAATAGAGCAGAGCACAGAACGAGGAAGTTAAAAAAATCTTTGATCCTGTCAAGAAGTATCCTAAATCACTCAGACTTCCTTGCAAAGTCATCAAGACAGCAGCTGGCAGTGCCTTAATGAGACTAGAATCAATACTTGCCTTGAAAGAAGACTTCTAGAATTATACAAAACACTGAGGGAAATTCCAGTCTTGAGTAGGAGTGAAATACCCTCTACACAGAACAATACCCATACATAGCTACTGCTGTCAAGCTAGCCAATAAAAAGTTATAAATTGTATATCTAATATTACTTTACCTAATCTAATCACACACACACACCATATCTACTCAAATTTTCAGGATGACATGGTTCAGTCTCCATGGAGAAGGCACCAGTAAGTTTTCCTGCTCATAATGCACAGTAAATTTTTGTGGAACTGCCTACATAATTAAATTGCAGATTATAAGGATACGAAGATTTAAACAGAGTTGATGCGCTTCAGGATGCATATTCTGTGTGCATATATTACATAATCAAGAGTGTAGGTAATTGAGGTACATTTTTATCAGGCATTCAGTCTTTTTCTAAAACTGATTTCACAACTAGAGCCTAAGACCCTTAAATTCTCTTTCCCCCCAATGTCTCCTGCCTCCTTTCCCTTTACAGATATGTTTTCCTCTATTGCAGAAATGCTTGCTCTGCTTCATTACTGTGAATGTTCTTTCTCCAGCTTTCCTCATCAAGTAAAAGCCATATTGAAATTTCAATGACAAGTGGCAGGATACAAAGAAGTGGCATTAACAGCAACTTGATTTTAATTTCATTATATGATTAAAATTCCTTTTCCTCTCCATTCCCTCTTCTCCCTTTTTCCTTATTTTTTTCTATTCCCATTTCCACTCTGTCCATCATCACTGCTTTCCTCTGCCTTTCCTGCCTGTTGTATGCTATGTTTTTTTTTTCACTTAAAATGCATTAGATGTTTTATTTCTACTAATTTCTTACCTTCATTTCTAGGGGATAAGCAACATTTTTCCCTTGACGATTATATAATAAAGAATCTCAGAAAATAAGAAGTTGTTTCCATTAAGAAATTTGTAGAAGATGTAGAAGCTTCCTAATGGACAAAGCAGAAGGCTGTGGACAGTGGTGCAAATAATCAGCTCATACCCTTCTCACAGAAAAGGGAGAGCTAAATGAGTGTGAAACTGCACAATAATCAATCTCCTGTGGGAATAAGATTCTGCTGCATTTCATTAGAGATCGTTTCAAGGGCAAGATGGAAATGACGAGACTCAGCAACTGTCCATAAGGCAAGAGCAGGCGCTGAGTATCCAGTAAGTCTTACAAAGGGCATAATCCTGCCCTCAACTACCTTGCACTCTTTTTCATCTACCCAACAACAAATGCAAAAAAAAAACAAAAAAAAAACCAAACCCACTGACATGCAGTACATGGAATTTGAAACAGCACAACAGGCAGCAGTGACATTTGAAATGTCAGTTCAAGAGTACATTGAAGTCCTGCTTTGAGACTGCCATTCTGCTACAGTGGCACACAGTAAAAGTAGGACTAAAGGCTGAGAGGTTCCTCATTGCAGTTACAGTTTCCTGGTGGTGGGGTCCAGCAGAGGAGATCTCCTTCTGGCGATCAGCAAGAGGACACATGGAAATGGAATGAAGCTGCATCAGGGGAAGCTCAGACTGGGTATTAGAAGCTCCTTCACCCATAAGGTGGTCACAGGCTCCCAAAAGGAGTGGCTGCAGCACCAAGCCTTTCAGTGTCCAATGAGTATCTAGAGAACACTCTTAGTGATCCTATTTAGTGTTGGTCAGTCCTGTGAGGGGCAGAGACTTGAACTTCACCATCCTTACAGGTGGTTTCCATCTTACAGAATTCCAATCCTACGAGTCTGAACAGTTGTCCACAAAAGCAAATCTACTTAACAAAAACACCCCGATACTTTCATGCTGCTCTTCATGTATTGCCTTTGCTTCTTAAGTAATTTGGGATAGTCTATATTTCAGATTTACAGAAACTTCATGAGTAATTCTGTTGCCTGGAAACACATCAGAGGTGAATTTCAGATCCAGCTACAGCAAGGGAATGCTGGAGAACTGCTTAGGTTGGGTGTGAAATAGCTGAGACCCCAGTCCAAATACAAAATTCTTTCAGATCCTGCAAGACGTATTCTGATGAAAATGCTTTAAGCCTTTCAAAATACAGTGTTGTGAATCTGGAATGAGCAATTAGGTTTATTTGGTTTTTATTTAATTAAACTTTCTGCACCTAAACCAGATTAATCCCTCTAAAAGGAAGATCTGCCATCAGTTAAACTTTAGTTCATAGCTCTATGTTCAAAACTTCTGCCCCCTTGATTTTTTTCCCTTGGTTGTTCCCTCCACACCCTTTAGCATCAAATAAACATTCACACAATGTTTTGGGGAGACCATGCCTGCTCTTCATACTTGAGTATATCTTTATTACAAACAGAGCCATCTCTAGAAGCCATGGCAGTGAAGCTTGAAAGGGATGAAGGACAAGTATAGCCTAAGAAAATTTGTGAGTAACTGGAATCAGTGGATGGATGGCTCAGGGAACTGTCCCTTGCAAAATAAAAACAAAAAAGCCAATGAGCAAAGACTGAAGCATAAAACCATAGGAAGCTGTGAAACAAATTTCCAGGGCCAGAGATATGGGAATAGTCTTCATTTCTGTGAGATCAGATGAGTTCATAGCAAGCTGGTGCACTCAGACAGCTGGTATCAGAAACCTAGAATCAGAACCATTAAGGCTGGAAAGGACCCTTAAGATCATTTGTTCAATCATAAACCTATCACTATCACTGCCATATCCACCACCAAAACATGACCCTGAATGACACATCTACATCTCTAAAGATACCCAGGGGCTGGGACTCAGCCACTTGGGCATTGGTAGGGGCAGCAGAGCCCCTGTGCACCCCAGCAACCCCTGCACCCACAACCCTTAACCAAAGATCTTACATTTGCAATCACACAAATGGTATATGGGAAATGGACTTTAGGACTCAATTTGTCTAAAAAGAATCTAGCCTTAAAGTGCCATGTGAAGAGCAAAGAAAGGGGTTTTATACCTCAGGAACAGCATGCAGGCAGCTGCTGCTGATTGCAGAGCCTGTGCTGCAGACCTGGGCTTGTGTATGGGATGCAGATAGAATCACCTGGAAATGGGGTTTCTGTGTCAGGTCAGTTACCTTCTGAAGGATTCTTTGCTTCACTTCAGAAGCTCTTTCCTTCATTTTTCAATAGTTATCCATACTTACCTATATTTTTATATGTGTGTGTTTGTATAGCAATCTATCTACTTTAGGCTTTTATAATTTTTTTGACTTCCTAATAAAATATAAAAATATCTGAAAAAAGGTGTGATTTTCTTGAAATAAGAAAGCTTCCTGCATATTTAGAGGATAAAATAAAAGAATGCAATTCTCTCACCAAATCTATGCCAATATTTCTTTTCTTTCTGTTTTCTTAGCATTTTCTTTTTTTTTCTTCACAGCTATGTCCTACTTCAGGATTGAAGATAATTTTCTTAATTCTATTCCTGTAAAGATCAGTAGTGAGCTGATAAAGCAGACATCTGAAAGGCATGCAGAATAATTATGAGCACTGGCATATCATGATTTGGACTTTAATTACCTGTTATAAGTGGCCTAGATGAGATATTGTTATTATATTTTTATTATTAATAATAGTAATAAAATATATCATATTGGACAAAGTATTTTTGTCTTTGCTTTACTTACCATGCCCAGAATTTTTTTTTTTTTACAGTTTTTGATGCTTAATAGATTCATAGGTTCTGTTGCTATTAGTGTATAATATAAATCATTGGAGCTGAAGACACCAGGAAGTACAATGGAGTTGCCTTCAGGAAATGATTGTTGAGTGAAAAAAAGAATTCAGATTTGCCTCTGTATCACTTTAAAGGAGCTCACTGTCTGCTTCTAGAACCACTGGTCAAATTAGGAGGATAATATCCGCAGTCGAACCCATATTGCCATTTCAAGTCAAAATCTGTAATCATTTCCAGCATGATTGTGTTTTTCTACAAATGCTAGAAATGTAAGTAAAGAAAGAGGAATTTGACTATTTAGCCTTGAATGAAGATGTGAATATGCAGGACCTATCAGAAAGCCATGTGAAGTGAGCAAGGAGAACACTGTAATATCATCATACCAAACATACAGAAAAGACATGCAATTTTGCTGTCATCAAAATTTTCTTGTGTGTTAAAAGGTCTTAAGATCAAAGCAAACAGTTTAACTACTTCAGTAACAAGCACAGAATCTGTGTGAATTGAAATCTCAAGCCTCAAAAGAACAAATAAAGCAGAGTTGTATTACCATGTCTCACTGAGATGGGTTCATTGACTGACATGCTGAGAGAAATCAGACGTACCAAGGGCAGAAAAAAACAACTGTACTGCAATCACCTGCATGCAGGCTGGTCAGATGTCACCCTGGAATGTGAATTGGAGATTAAATTTTTTGGTGTTTCCATGGAGTGTCCGGATAACAGGCCCAGAAGAGCACCACAGCCTTGGACTTGCTTCAGAGCAATCTTCAGGACTTGGTTCAATGCCAAGATATTCTGATTCTATGATTCTAAAGATTTAACATCAAATTGCTCAAAACAAAAAAAAAATAAGGGCACTTTGCTACTATAGGGAGTTAAAACCCCATGGGCAAAGGACCACCCCAGAAATGTCACAGCAATCGACTCATCAATAAAGAAGCAAAAGAAATAATCACAGGTAAGTTAAGTTTCACTAAGAAGAATGATGTGGAAATGCAGAAGATTCAAAGATATCTAAGATACTTGCATCCCTACATTTGGTTTTTAATGTTACTGAAGATGCCATACTGGCAGCATCGTGGCAGTACGAAATAGCTGTTGGGAAAGACTTGAAAAGGAGAAGAGGGAAGGAAGATGTCATTCGAAGAGATGAAGCAGCATCTAAATGAGGACAACAGCAATAATCCAATAGAGCATATGATCCAAAAGATCATAAACTCTGTAAATTTGCATGCAAAAATATAACATAGTGTAATAAAAATTACATTAATAGGTGGGCAACCTAATGGTATCAAAACCAGTACCTTATCTTTTTTCCTTCATGAGTAGTGAAGAACCTGCCCAGAAAGTAATTTTCTTTTGCAACAGAAAATAAGTCATTTGACTGAAGACGTATAAAGATGATTAAAGACATCCATGTGCTTGAAATAAGAATTATACATTTGGATTAAAACAGGAAAAAAAAATAATATTTTAGTATAAATCAAGTGACTTGCGAAAAGTAAAACTACTTTTGAGATCTGCATTGATGTAAAAAAAGTCTGGAAAAAGTAACCCTTCAGAATGGACATATTAACCCATGACATGGAGAAAATGGACTTCATTATTGGTTTTGTTAGAGTTTTGTTAGCATTTTGTAATTGTGGAGTTTAGTTTTGTTCTTTTTGCAGCGCTAGCATATCAAGTTTGTAAACTGTAAATTTTGTAAATCCTATTAAATCTTTTGTCTTTGTGTATATTCTGCTAGGTGTTAGTGAAATTTTCATTTTTGAAGCAACATTGACAGACACAATCAAAAGGTGAACACACTACATTCTTCACTAATCAAAAATGAAAGACCAATTTGTCAAAGAAAACGATACTAATGTCAAATTTGCCCTTTTTTGCTTAAGGTGCAGAATTTCCCCCACAGTTCAAATATATATGGCTCGCCAAAGAAAACAATTTTTTTATTCTTTTGACCTTTCAGATCACTCACAGCCTTCTTGTAATTTATAGTTCTTTACATAACTGTTATATTTTCTCAGGGGCTGTCATTTTCATCCTTTAAAAATTAAGACTCAGTGACTGCCAGACGTGTAGGTGAACCATCTTCCAGCTCGGCTGCTGTTGTTCCCTGGTTACCTCCCCTGCTAGGATTTCAGGCTCTGGGATCTGACTGACCTCGTTGCCAGCTCAGCACTGTTTCTCCACAGCTAACATGGTTGTAGACATTCTGCTGTTGTACACAGCACATGCCAAACCCTCCAGGAGCAGAGGTCAGTGTACCTGGAGTCTGTGTATCTGTATGTTTTACCCAAACTACACTATGTCTTTTCAAACATGGGGAAAGGTTGCTTTCTCTATATACAACCTTGTATTCTGTTAATCTTTGGCATTTCAGGGCAGCACACTTTTTTTTTCTCAGCAAATCAGTGTAAACTGATGGGGAGGATGTCTTTGTCTATTAAAATTGGAATGAAGTTACCCTACTGCATTACCAAATGAATGCATACTGTTATTTCAAGGGTACTCATCCAAAGATCAAGATAAATATATGTTTTTGAATGTATTTACTCCAAGAGAAGGTCAGTTTGCTTTACCCAGAAGGTTTCAAACATCTGTTTTACAAGCCAAACCATTGGAGGAATGATGCTTAGACAGCTATATTATTCCATTTGGAATAATTTGCTCATTCTCAGACATGTTGTTTTCCATATAGTCTGCTCTTATTGTGTTTGCACACATTGTACTGTTAAACAGAATTATCCTCCATAGGATGTTATTCAAAATATTTTGCAGTGGGAGGTTTTGAAGTGCCCCCATAAATGCTGCAGGTAACATTTCCTTCTCCGTGCAGAGGTCACAGAAAACCTACAGCAAGTCAAATGGGTCTCTAGCAAACCTGAGACCACTTGTTAAGCCACAAGTAAATTTAGATAAATATTTTTTCTAAACCTGCACAAGCCACACACACACACACACATAACTTCCCAAAACCACAGGGGATGGTATTGTCTCTGCTAATACCCATGACTATGAGGTATTTGGAACATAATAACCAGAATCAGCTGAAATAAAAGTAGAAATTGAGAGGGTCTTTTGGGTAGATACCTTTCTCCCACATATTTCCTTGTAAAAATAATAAAATTTTAAGAGATTGTGGAGTTGCTGTAAGAACTAGTATGATTTCCACAGTGATCTCCATGCTTTACCAATACTGGAAATACAACACACCACCTGGGTCCAACACCCTGGTTGGATGCAGTAAATGGTAGCAAGAATTTGCTTTGTATTTGTAATATTGTCAATAGCAATAGTCATTGCAATAGTCATATAGCAATAGTCACTGCTATGTGACACAACCAGTAATTATTTTGAGCTCACTGGGGAATTTATATGAAATAAATGAATATGCTGTAAGCCATTTGTTGGGCAAATACAGAAATATCTCATCTGTTAGAATGATTTTCACATGTACACTATTAGAATTTTTGACTGATGAAAAACCTTTGCCTTTTTCTTTTCTGAACAGAAGTAATTTGCCATAGTGATAATAATTTATTTATTTATTTATTTTGCCTGTATGTCATTGATTAACACTGTTGAGGTTTTGCATGGTGAGTTGCAGTGTAAAAGTCAATTTTAGCATGCAAAATTCTCTGTTTCCCTAACAGAGAAAAAAAAAGCAAGTAAAGCATTTGTAGTACATGAATTAAAATTTGAAGATTCTATCTTCCCCTTCCGTTTCCAGCTGGAAAAGGGAAATAGTTTTTTCTTTTTCTTTTTCTTTTTTTTTTTTTTTTCCTATCTCCAGAAATACTTTTGCTGAGAACTGTCTCCACACAAAAGCTTACAGAGCTGAATATGATGTCTTGTCTTATCACTTCTGAACAGACTCTGGAGTTTGAAAAGACTTCTGAAATTTGCTTAACTTGCCGTTTCCTAATATAATGAGGAAATCAGTGAGTCTTGCTTTTAGAAATGCTGGTGGCTTCAGAATAATTTGAGAGTCAGCAAGGATAAGCAGAAATGAGACTGCAAGTACTTGCTCATCATTGAAATATCTGAGATGATTTAGAGATAAAAATGTGCTAATTTACAAATGTCAGGGAGAATATGTCATTCAGATGCTCACTAGTCTGGGCGTTTTTTGAACAAGCTATTTCAGGCTTTGGGGGCTTCTGAATGAAAGCTACAGGGATATCCATGCCCAACACACTGCAGTGGAGCAGGGCTGCAGAAGGGGATAGCAGCAGGGGTAACAGCTCTGGGGAATGAAATGCAGCAGTGGGAAGCACGAGATCCTCAGTGAGCAAAGCCCAGACCTTCCCTCCCACAAACCAGCCTCCTCCTGGCAAGCCTAAACACAGACCTGGTAACTGGAGGAAATCTAAAATTCTTAGAGAATATAGATATGAGAACATGCTTGCATGTTTAAATAGAGTCAACAAACGTGTTACAAATACAATACAAATGGAATCATTTAATTAGAAAATGATTTTCAAAATACAATCCAAATGTACTTATCTTTAGCACTGTGTAGGTACCTTAGCATTCCTTAGGATTGTTGCTGGGGGTTTGGGGGGGATTTTAGCTTGTGTGTGAAGTTGAGAAGCTAAATTTCAGTTTGACATTCAGGTAATTTTCTAGTCAACTGCTACCAGAGAGGATTATTTGAATGAGACCACACTAATTTTAATGAAGTCCAAAGTTTAAATTATATACAGCAGCATGTAGGTTTAATGCAAAAGTTATTTAAAATGACATTTTACATAGAGCTATTCACATGATTGCATTTTGATCTGGTTCCTCAACCAAAATTTTGTGAAAAGTCTTGTTTCAGAAAAACTGTTCTGATCAGCTTGAAATATTTTTATATTTTAAAAATTATTTTTGAGTTCAGTTTCATTTTTCTCAATTTTCAAACAGAAACTTCAAATGTTAACAGAATAAAATGGAATACTAGCATTTTTTTCTGAGTTTTTATTCTTGTTTCAAGAAAAACACTTTCTAAATTTCATTTATCCCCAAATTTAAAGACCAGAGTTTAATTATAAGTAATTTAAAGCATAAATATTCTGCCTCTTTATAAAGCCGTATCTAACTTTTTCTTTTTTTTTTCTCTAGATTCCTAATGTTTTTGGAGAAATTCTATCCTGACTATCAGCAACGACTGTTGAAACAGGTCCACTTTTATCCACCTGAAATCTTCCTCCTGATCTTAATTCCACCTGTATTGAAGAATCTTAACAAACCTTCTGGCTTTTTTTAATATGAGGGCTGTTCTCAAACCTACTCTGTTCTCTCCCATGAAGACTCAAAGGATGCCCTTCTGTATTCTCAATGTCCTCTCATTCTCCACACCAGAGTGTTTTAGATTATAAACTGAAAACAATTAAAGGCTCTAGTGGCTGAGATGTAAACACGCATAAATCCTGTTGGTTTGAGTTAAGAGCAGTTTGTAGCCATGTTACTATAAAAACAAAAATCTAGAATAAAAAATTAGAAGAATATTTTAAAACACTTGTCAGTGTTAATGCAATACCAATGCTTCCAATGTGGACAAAAGTCAGGCAGCCTTTTGGAATGTTTTATAATGCAAACAAACATAAAGGCAAGTAACATCCTTGCCACTAGAGAGAGCTCTCACACTAAAATAACAGAACATCGCTTTGGGCTCCTTTTCTAAGAGCTGAGGAAAAAATGTAAGAGGGAAAAAATTGTACCATCTGGACTCATGATGGGGAGATATGACCTGACAAAAAGAAGAGTCCAGAGGCTGGCTCCAGCTGGACATGGGGAGAAGGGAACATGTTGTCTTCATTCCTCACTGTGGCAGATTCTGCCTGGATCCCATGAAAGAGAACAAGAAATGTCTGAAAGCAAATAGGTTTATTTTTCCACTTTTGGCAGAGAAAATTTGAGTTGATGGGACATATGGTAGTTGCTCCTGTGTTTTTGTTATACACAGGCAAGGCCAAACAGAGTAAGAATGGTTGTGTGTTTTACTGTTTTCAGAAGGGGCCAAAATCTGTCCCCAGATGCAAAAGAATCATGAACATGAAGAATCATGAACATTATTCAAAGATGTCCATGTTTCTAAAAGCATGGAGGAAAATACTGCAATAACTTTTTTATCTTTGCAGCCATGAATGAAAATCAGTGCTAAAGAAGATCAGGAACAGAATTGGTATCTGCAGTAGAGCAGGTTGTAACTGAAAACTTCAGGGCAAGATGATGAAAGAGTTCAAGTTAAGAGAAAGGATATTTTTGAGCATAATTTTGAGTACTTTAGTAAATCTATATTCAAAAATAACATGGACTTTTGAGGAAACTGACACAGGAAATTTTGGATGGTGTTTCTTGTCATTTAGAGCTGTATTTAAATTTCAGTGAAAGTGTTCTGCATTCGATTAAGCTGCTAGAAGTGAACATTTCTAGTAAACATTTTCAAACTAAGGATGAGAAAAGTACTCTTTCTGCATACTCTTTTCCACACTTTGACCAAAGTATGGAAAATTTGGAGACCCACATGTCCCTCTTTCTCCTTCACTTCCCCATCCTCCACATACAAAAGATGAACCTGAAATCCTTAAGGGCTTGAATTTCCTGATTTTGTGACTAAGGCTCTATTCTACTGTCTAGAAAATGGAAGTGCAATAAGTTCTTCTATCATGTTATTCAGGTCTAATGTTATTTATTACTTGAGAATTTAAATTAATTTTGGCCCTTTCAAATTAAACATGCAATTTCAATAAGCTTCTGAAAGATGAGATACCTTGTATTCCCAGGGGGTCAAAGAGGACTCATGATGGTCTTCTGTCAAATCCTGAGATTTCTTTAGAAAAGCAGACGTTCCAACAGGGAAATGAAATATTTTTTTGTCATAAAAGTTTGAAATGTCTTATGAATTCAGTCATCTGTATGACCAGAGACAACTTTGTAATTGTGTGCAAGGCTGGGTTCCTAATTACACTGAGATCTAAGGCAATTAAAATGATACAGTTTTCCCCTCCATCAATTTTCCTGTCTGACAAAAACTGCCTTTGTTTTTTTACCTCAGACTCTCAATATTCCTTAAGATACAGCAGGAGCCTCAAATAAGTTTAGACTGAGAACACAGGAATTTTCATATTCTCTGTGTCCCTTTTTCTCCCAGTTTACAGGAAGGTATTTGCCTACTTGCCGTTTTCTTCCACGCTCTTCCACCTCCCTTTTGCTTGGATTCTGCTTCCATATTCAGCATTATGTTGCAAGAATATGAGTTTTGTGCAAATGAATAGTTAATGTTGTAGGAAGAAAGAAGGGGGTAACTGGACAAGTAACATTATATGCCTATAAATATTCCAGGATGTTCCTAGTTGCCCCTACTTCTGAACAAATCATGCCCTCATCAGTTCAGTTAAGCTATTAAGAGCTGAAATATTTATTTTCTACATCTAATAACAGAATTGTTATTATTCAACTGAGAAATAATCTCTTACCTCAGGCTTCAGTAAAGTCATTCAAGGACAGACGTTCCTTTTCACAATCAATTTAATTCAAGTCATTAACCAAGAAGCCCAAAGAAGTTTATAGACCTTAAAAATACAAATAACAGAGTGTGCTATCTCTTTAATTAGTAACACTCCAGATTTGAAATGATGACCTAGAGGTATATAACTCCATAGCCCATTACCAATCCCCTGAGCCACTCCAATCTGTCAGAGACCTTGTCCCTGCTTTACACTTTTAAGTAAGGTTAACAAAACCTAGGACAAAGTGGGGAATTTCCTTACTTTTTCCCTTTTTCTTATAATTTTAACTGCCTTTCAAAATGCTTAAAAAACGCTCCATGGTTTGTGGTAAAATACAAAATTTTTGAAAATTTGCTAATATTTAAGAAAATGTGGCTATCAATCCTGTTTTAAAAGTGGTGGGTTTTTTAAAATGTATTTTATAAATCTTATTAAATCAATCTTATTTGATTAATCTTATTAAATCTTATTAAAATTTTTATGTTTTTATTTTCTTCTTTTTTTGTGTGTGTGAAACTAAATATAAAACAAATGCCACCTTTTTAGCATGAGATTAGTTATCTATTACTATGGTGTTACCATAGTCAACATCATCTCTGATCTCAGAAAGCCTTGCTAATAGTTGTTTCCAATTCATAAACAGGAGGGATATAAAACTACAAATTCAAATTTCCTTTGGAGGAGATTCCTACCACTGAAACAAAATCCAGAAACATTACTGTTCTTACACCCTTAAAAGCAGCATCAAATTTTATAAATTTTGAATATTGCAGCACACTTCAAAAATGAGATCCCAGTGCACAGAAATGCTGGAAACTGACATTTACTTCTGTTTTGAAGATAACCATCTCAGGATTTTGTGAAATAAAGAATTCAAATATATACTCAATACATTTTTTTCAGCTTTAAAGTTTTGAATATGTACTGCAATATATTGCAATCCATGCTTTATATGTACACTTTTCCTTCTTTTTTTCAGGGGGATCATATTCAAAAATTTCTAAATCATTGTGCACATTGTGAGAACTCACACACATTCAGTGCTGATAGGATGATAAAACTACTCTATTAAATTTCACTTTCTTTTTTTTTTCTGTCTAGCAACAGTGTTAATAACAGTGTCTTTCCTGAAGCCATCCAGGTACATGAAGTTGACTTTGAACCTCTGTGAGAATTTTCAAGCACCACCTCAACTATTCAAGGCTCATAAGAGCAAGAGAGAGGCTCCTAAATCCAGAGTGGAAATAAAGGGCTTTAGAAAGCTAATTCAATGTCTCCTCCTGCCCTTCAGAGGAAGAATTTCATTCCTTGGGATGATGCTTAGAGGTCAAATATTTGTGTTCTTCCCACCTCAGTCAAAAGAGCACACAACAGGAGATAAGAGCAACACCAGTAGTGAGATATAGTTAGCTCGTGAGCTGATACTGGTACTTCAAACCTAGAAATTACTTTTATTCATTTTTTGTTATTATGCTAGCCCAGAGCACTGTATTACTATTGCCATCACTACTGCTGCTGAGTTCCCCAGGCTTAGTCCTTGAGATTTTTGGTTTTTCAACATATTTACACGTTAGTTGAAGATGTACTTCTTAATAATGGAATGTAGAAGGACAAGAAGATGGGGACAGCCCTTGCAGTGGTGCCCAAAGACAGGATAAAGGACAATGGGCACAAACAGAAAGGCAGGAAGCTCTATCTGAATACAAGGAAAAACCACTTGGAAGGAGCACTGGAGCAGGCAGCCCAGAGAGGATGTGGAGTCTCCTTCTTGAGATATTCAAAACACACCTGGACATGAACCAGTGCAACCTGCTCTAAATGAACCTGCTCTAGCAGAGGGGTTTGACAAGATGATCTCCAGAGGTCCTTTCTGACTCCAGCCATTTTGTGATTCTCTGACAAACAACAGATGTTTCAGGTTTCTCCATGAATGCTTTCTCCATACACTATGGAGATAAATGCCTTGGCCAGCTGAAGCAGCTGCCTGAAAGCAGAAGGCAATTTCAGCCCTTTAAACAGTGAAATGACAATAACAGAGGTTTCTGTTCTCTCTATGCCACAGTCTGTTCTTCCTTCTGTAACTGCTTTAGATTTTAGATCTAAACCTGACTATTGACTCATTTTTGACAGCTTGCCAGGCAAGGTGCTTTGCCATGTATTTTTACATTCTTTATTCTACAGTTTACTTATTCTGTGTAGAGCGGATTATTTCCATTTTTTTCCACAAATGTCCATTGTCTGTATGGCACTGACAAATCCATCCAAAGGATGCTCTTTTAACAGCAAAATAAGATTCAGGGTACCTCAACACAATGATCAAAAAGCCTGTCTAAATTATGCAAATCTGTTTAATTACAGCTTTTTTCCATGAAGTCTTTATGCTAGAAAGGTAGTCTCAGCAACCTCAACATTGACTAATTTGCAAACATTTTAGAATCTGCTAAGATAAAAGGGTTTGTCTGTTTCACGATCTATTCTGATTGATAATTTCTGTCAAATGGATTTTGACATTATAATTGAATGGTTGCAAACAAAGTAAAAGTGACATTATATTCCCTTTGAACATGAAATGAAAGGAAATGTGCCTTATTATCACTAGTTATCTATTTTACTCAATGTTATTCTTACTCCAAATTTTTATGGACAAGATTCACAGTTGCTAAATTGGGTACTAGAACCAGATACATGGTCAGGGCTGGGGAACTGACAGGGAGAAGGAATTGAGACTGTCTCCCTGAAGAAAGCTCTTGTGTTATATTGCCATATATGTATTTTGAAGACACTGAAGTTGCTATGGAGACATGTAGAAAAGCTTTTCCAGTTCTCTTAAATTAAGTAACTAGATTATGCCATTGGATCGCATCAATCAAGTGATCAGAGGAAGAGATTATGGGCACATGAGCACTATAATTTTTTACTAGATATAACACTGTATCATCAAAACTCTAGCAGACATCTTCATCAAGACAATAAGATTCTTACAAATATTCTGGGGTTCTGACAGAACCAAACTGCCAGCTCATCCTCCAGCATCACTTCCCCATCTTACATGTCTTAGCAAAAGAGACAGTAACTGCAAATTCCTCTGCTCTAGAGCATCATGATAAAAAAGAGTTTTTGGACTAGAGGTACTTCACTGGATAAAAAAAGTTGACACAATGGAATGTTTATGCAGTCCACATGTTCACCTACATCACCAGCTAATTTTACACATGCATCAGGAGAATTCTGAGATAACTGAGTAACAAACGTTAGCTGAAACTTCAGAAAAAGATTTGGACATAAAAAATATAGAAATACAATGTTGATATTACCTTTATGTGTGATAGGAGAACTAATGTACTTTGCTATGGACCATGACTTCATTTTGTAGGATATTTCACAAAGACAAAACTAAAAAGTAGCTTATTAGGTTTTTAGGTTTTTAAATTTTTAGGCGTAAACCAATGAGAAAGAAAATTACTGGAAAACAAGAAAACCCTGAGATAATATCCATTAACCTGAATAGTCCTGACAGGTAAATCACCTCTATTGAGGGATAACCTCTCCAATGGGTTCAGTTTTAAATTAAAATTTCTATTAAACAAGAACTTGTTTTCGGAGTAGAATTTCAGGTAATTAATGGTCAGACACACATTGAAACTTCAAGTAAAATAAATGCTTAAAACATCAGTGCTGGAGTGATTTAAGGCAATGTTTGCTTATTCTGTCTTTGTTTAACAATCCTGAAAAAGATACTAACTATCTTTATTTTAACTACTGATTATCCCTTTCTTCTAAATTAACTTCAAAACCTTTGTTCATATTGAATCAAAGTGACTTCAAACAGAAGTCCATTTATTAAATATTTTATTAGGTCTTTCATTATGTATGCTTGTAAAGATCTTAATAGAGATGTTAAGTAATGGAATTTTACAAGTTACTAAAATTTCATAAATCTCCATAAATTTTCTTTTTATGAGAAACCTGCTTTCATACTGTCTGATTTTTTTATTCATACGCAACAAAAATGTTAATATACTGTAATTAAGCTAATATGANGTATTAACAAATCAAGAAGTTTGAATTTTTTAATCTATGTTATATTTGTCCTTGCTGAGTGCGATCATTAACATCTCTGGGTTTTGTGGCTGGTGGTGGATTGTTTTGTTTTGTTTTGCCTTTTTTTTTTTNGGAGTGATTTAAGGCAATGTTTGCTTATTCTGTCTTTGTTTAACAATCCTGAAAAAGATACTAACTATCTTTATTTTAACTACTGATTATCCCTTTCTTCTAAATTAACTTCAGAACCTTTGTTCATATTGAATCAAAGTGACTTCAAACAGAAGTCCATTTATTAAATATTTTATTAGGTCTTTCATTATGTATGCTTGTAAAGATCTTAATAGAGATGTTAAGTAATGGAATTTTACAAGTTACTAAAATTTCATAAATCTCCATAAATTTTCTTTTTATGAGAAACCTGCTTTCATACTGTCTGATTTTTTTATTCATACGCAACAAAAATGTTAATATACTGTAATTAAGCTAATATGATTTATCTTTTCACTCATTATATAAGTTAATTTTGTTCTAAAGAAATCCTGTTTTCAAATTCTCTTCAGCAATGTAGAATTAAAGTAACTGTAGTTTGGCACAGGAAATTAGTCACAAAGGGCCATGATTTCTAAACTAAATGGAAGTTTTCACTTCACTATATGGCTGGATTAGCCATATACTTTAGAAAAAGGGAGACTATAAAGGAAATTACTTGCACTGCAAAGTATTCTTAGTGCAAGAACTCACATTTTGGGTACAAACTCTTCAGATTATAAATAGTGTATTAACAAATCAAGAAGTTTGAATTTTTTAATCTATGTTATATTTGTCCTTGCTGAGTGCGATCATTAACATCTCTGGGTTTTGTGGCTGGTNTTTATTTTTGTTGGGTTTTTGTGGTTGGGTTGGTTTTTTTTTTTTTTTTTTTTTTTTTTTTTTTTTTTTTTTTTTTTTTTGGGGGGGGTGGGGAAGGGTGTTTTTTTTGTTTTCCATTTAGAAACTGTGAAGATCATACCAGTGTAACTGTCATAGCTTCCTTCCCAAATCTCTGACTGATGGAAGAAGACAGACGGCTTCACAAGTGTGGATGTACCTATTGAAGCTTGTGGAAGTTCTTGCACATAAATTTACTAAGCCAATGACTGTATGACAGATTTTATTGTGCTGCTAATGCAATATTTGCAGCCTCCATGACTCATATCATCATTCACTGAGATCTTTGAAGCTTCTGCGTTGAAGTAAAGAGATCTTATCAGCCTAGCTGGGCCTGGTGTTGATAAAGTGGGTACTGATGAGAATGAAATAACCACAGCAAAGGATGAGTCTGACAACAAAAAATATAAGGCTTCCTCTATCAACTTGATATTAAGTGCAATGAAATGAACTCTCCTTTGCCTAGAAAAGCTGGCAACAGAGCCCTAAGTAGGAAAGTCAAAACACTGCTAGAGGTCAGAGGATGAACACGGTGCAGTAAACCTGCAGCCAGGTAGAAGGGAACAAAAGGAATGGGACTTGTTATTGCTTATAATATATTTCAAGGTAAGGCATGCAAGAACTTAATAAACTACAATCATTGTCATCTAAATCTTCAAAACCCTCTGAAATATGCAAAATGAGTTATAGTTACAGAATACACTTCAGGATTGCTGGTTTGGACAGCTCTAAAGGAAAACAGGATTCTTCATGAAATCTACTTTGACCAATACATTAAATAAAATACTAAAGGAGAAAAAGGAAGTAGACTCCTTTTTTTCTTGAGAATTTAGAAACACACTTGAAACTAGAACTTAAGATAAATCTAAACATATCAAGTTGCTTATGGTTTTTGTTGTTCAATGAAATATAGTGCTTCATGAGAGTTAATCCATGATGTTTTATACGAGAAGCTTAGCATGAGATGTCAGAGAGATGTAACTTCTACACATCTTCACACATGTAACTGTGCTTAAATAAAATACCCTAGGTGCAGAATACAGACATCATTTTCTGTAAGATCACCAGTCCATGACATCAATTATGCAATGAGGTTTCCCCTTGAACTTTTTTCCTCTATTATATTTTCATTACTATGTAGGAGTTAGGCTGGACAATTTTCTTGCTGCCATGATGGATGATTATGACATGTTATGAATAAGAGGTGATTAAATATAAACTATGTGTTGTCCATCAATGCAGTTATTATAGAGGCTTTGTTATTAATACATTTTTAATTTCTCAGTTCACAGATGAAAGGATCAGCCTACATTAATAGTGCTACATAAAGGGATAATTTAGTAAGATACCTGGTGCCCTAATCCTGATTCAGACAAACTTCCCATTAAAATATGTGGAAATGGTAGTGTGACTTAATCCTTAAGTCTGGTCTTAGACTCAGGGACAATCTTGTCCTATGCAGCACAATAAGAAGTTTAATTCAGAATAATTATTCATATTAAATTTTAACCTTCTGTTTGACGAATATGTTGAAAATATGGTGTACAGATAATTTTCTGCTTGTAAAGACAAGCATAATTTATTTGATTCTCCACATTTTTGTCACATTCTTTAGCAATAAGGAGAAAAAAGTGTGTGAAGAAAGTACTCTAAGCAGCAGCATACAGAAACCTGACTTGCCTCTGTCTGCTTTCCAAGCTTAAGCAATGAAATCTATTGAAAATCATCATTTATAAATCCTCAGAGATTGACTTAAAATATGTGTTGGTTGGGGGGTTTTTTGTGTATGAAATGATAAATTCTTTTCTACCTTTTTTCTCCTGTGGTTTAGACATATGAAAGAGTCAGCTACACATTCCTGCTTTTTCCCATTGCCACTCTGCTTTTTTCCATTCTTAAGTAACAGCAGTGAATGGTGTTGCACAGGATATGGGACAAAAAGTTTAGTAATACAAATAAACAGAAAAAGTTTTATTAAGTTTGTTTTCAAAATCAATATTTTTTCATGATTTTTTATGGTCTTCATTTTTTGTTTTATATTGTACACTTAATACGCTTTAACTACAGAAATTTCAGAAAGTGATAAAATGCTGAGAAGAAGCAGGATTTAAGGAAAATATATAGTAAGCCAAATATGATGTGGTCAGAACATAGCCTTTTTTTCCCCAGTAGACAATTCAGTGCAGAGCCAAGACTTTAAAAGAAAGAGGTTTTCTAGTTAGAGGAGAAAAGGAACAGAAAGGACATGTGAAGGATATCTTCAGCTTCAGTGAGCTATGAGAGGGGAAAGAATAGTACAGGCATGATAGGAAAAAAAAATCCTTTTAAGTAAATGAATGTATTGCAAGAGCTAATTTTATTCTGTGGACAAATTTGGTGACAACGTTATTCACACAGGGTCTCAGATGGTCTATGGCACCTCAGTGAGCCTGCAGGAGCCTTCAGGGGGAGAGCAGAGCAACCCTGGTGACCTTCCTTCATATCAACTAACTGATCAAAGTTTTTCAATCCATGCAAATAACAGATGCAGCTCCTTTATTTTCTATCTTGGATTTAAGGAGGACATAAAAGTTTAACATTAGGACATAAAGGACATAAGTTTAACATTAGCTATAGCTGAATCCAGAGATAGAGGAATGGATGGTTTATACATTGACATGAAATTTTCTTCACATACTACTGAAGTAAATGCTACAGAGAGAAAGGACTCTGTCATTAGCTTAAAGTGAACAGGTTTTTGTTTGCCTAGGAATGGGTTATGTTTTCCATGATGGTCCATGTCAGTTGCAAATTTATTCCTACCTTGTATAGTACCTGTCTCTACTTTTTGCATAACATTATTCGTTCCACTTATAATGAAAAATAAAATGCAGAGATGGGGATTATAAAAGAAAAAAAAATTTGACTGAACTATTTTATTTCTTCTAAAGAAAAAGTTTTCAAGCTATTACTGTACTTGGAAGAAGATTAAATGGAGAAGAAGGGAACTTGGAGGAGCAGTCAGTGGGCATCGGTAAGAGATTTAGAACTCACAGAAGCTGGCTATTGTCTTACCAATAATTTTATTGAATTCAGAGTCAAATCACTAAAATAACAGAGTACTTGAGGAAAAAACTGTATGCAAGAATTTAAGCATATAACATATATTATGCATTTACAGAGTTTCTTTATCATCACAGTACACTAATGAAAAGACTCCTCAGTGCAGATCATTTCAGCCAATTGAAATATAAAACATTAATGAAGTCACATGTGAGGGGCCAAACAGGGATGCTAAACAAATCTGGAAATCACAAATAGACTCTTGGTAAGTCTCAATCAATTTTTGGTTAATTAAGTAGGGGTAATTATTCAGGTTAGGGGTTTCTTTGTACAAATTACAGGTAATAAGCTTAATGTAGATGTGACATAGTTCCTTAATTCTAGCTATTAAGGAAAGTAGATTTAACTCCATTAAGTAACCTCACTTAAATATGACAATAGATAACCATGGTCATTAAACTAATGACATCAGTCATCAACTTTGATGTTATCACTATGCCATGCATGCTTCCAGAATAAAGACTCAGTCAGTATTTCTGTTATTAAATGATTCAGGGCGTTGTAGCCTGGCTATTTGAAGTAATGGTGGAGGATGAAAAATTTAGTCCACCCAAGATAAATGCTGTTGAATAAGGTCTGTACCAGTAATGTCCATGGGAAAGTCTCTACAGTTTCTGTGCATGTGGCAGAGCAAGATGAATTTTGATAATGTAGAGCTGTGAAATGGCATTTAACACATATATGCCTGCATTAACCTGTGCTTTAGAAAAACTGGCAGCACAGAACTCCTCAAAAAGCCTTATAGAGATGAAACCTACACAGTTTATAAATGCTCTCTCTGTTCTATTCTGAGTTCCTAGTCATCTTCAAAAAGAGGATTCCAGTATATATTCCCAGTATGAAGTATTTGCTCCTTATACCTACAGACAAGCACAGATCAAGAACTTACACATTTCTAAACAGCAGGTAATATCTTTTGGTGGAAATACGAGTGATGTCTAATAAGTCTGAAAACTTCAAGTAGCTCAGAGATATCCTCAGGGTATCTCCTGCTGTCTATACATTCAGATTTACAGAATAACCTGCAGTTCTGTAGCTGAAGTTATTAGCTCAGCACTGAAAAAGTGCTGAAGTTCTTAGCATAAGATTCATTCTCTACTATTTTTGCACACTCACTCCCTGTATGTTCTTTTTACTGCTTCCTCAGAGCTTATTTCTTATCTGGTAGGAAAAATACAAGTGAATTTCTCTATCAGTCTGATAGAACTTGCTAGGGACAGTGAAAATGATACTAAAGAACAGAGAGGATGAATTGTGTTTTAAAGCCAGTAGAAATAATATCACTTGAAACTTATTGTTCTGCAGTACAAGATGGCATCTTCTGAATGAGGCCTGAAAGTAGAACACATCCTCTCTGGTCTCCTCCCTGATGCTTTATAGAGACCCCTTTTCCAACATCTCAGTCTAGCCCCTGGCATTGCAGCAGTTTTTCCTCAGCATTCATGGAGGAGATGGGACGTGGCAACTCTATGTGTGCAGGGCAGACCTGTTCTTGGGGAAAGCAGCTTGCTTGCTTGCCTGTTCTTGTGCAAGAATTAGACAAGACAGTTCTCTTTTTTTTTCACTTGATATGTCAGCACTGGACTTAAGTTTTCTGATTTTTGGTTTTGTTTCTTTGAATTATTAAATAAAGGAAAAGCACACACACTGTTAGAAACACTACTGGGACATACCAGCTACGGCCTTCCTTTTTTACATTTCCTTTTGCCCTTGCTCAGGAATTCTACAAAGATCTTCCTCTTTCCCCATAGCAGTTCACTCTAGAGAGTACAGCCTTTCTCCCACAGGCAGGGGCAGTGAGAACAGTCGGGCTCAAAGTCATGAGCTAAATAAAGCATCAGTATTTTTCAGAAAAGGAGGAAGAGGGAAAATTGATGCAGCCTTTGGGGTGCAGTAACTGCTGAACAGAACTCTACGAAGAGACTGCTTTGCTTAAGATCTCTGGGCAATTCCTGATGTTTTCTGGTGAGCAAGTAGGTAATAATTTATAATACAATAAAAAGTACTGTATGTTCTTCAACCTCCTTTGTAAATAACAAGTGAGAAACTGCTGGAATAAAACTGATATTAAGAACAAACAAACAAACAAAACTAAAAAAATAACAAACTATTTTAAAGATCAATTATATGGGATAAAAATGAAAATCACAAAACAATTTTTCTGTTAGAACAATTAAAGTGTTTTAAGAAAGTGAAAAATCATTATTTCCACGTGGTCAAAGACCTGTTTTTTCTTTCTTACTTGTTAGGCAAAAGAGTTTAACATCAGGCTAAATGGAAATAGAAACTTAACAGTGTTTTCACTTTCAGTTTTGAATACATGATGTGGAGTAGGGAAAAGAAAGGAATGCTTTATTGATAAAAATCAATAAAGGGATGAAAGTAAACATAAGCAAAACACATTCGAGTGGACAAATGAAAATCATTATAGCTCTAGACTGCTGGAGATGTTATTGTTGATTTCTGCAGACAGGACCTTATAGCACACAAGGTACTACAAAGAGCTTTTCAGATGATGATATCTTTAAAGGTAAAATCAAATGTCAAAACTTCTGCTAATCTACCTCAGTCTGTGAAATCACGTCATAAAATGAAGACCAAATTATAGTGTTTTCTATTGAAAGTTTGACATCTAACATACAATAGAGTTAAATACCAAAAAGAAAGTCTTTATTTTACAAGTAGAGATGAAAATTTAATGGGAGTTTGCACCCTAATTCACTGCTGCTCTGGATAATGGAGCAGATGTCTTCAACACACCTCTGTGTCAGTCAAATATGCCAGCAAACCCTCAGTGTGGTGTGTGCAGCCCATTAGTACTGCAGTCATATCAACAGGGCATAGCAAAAAGAGTGCAGTACCATGACAAATGGCATTGTTGATTAAAGCTCTGCTAGATCCCATAAACAACATCTTGGTGCTCTCTGAAACATGATTTTTTAGGTGTTTTGCATATGTAATCAGTAATTCTATTTTAGATATAATTGGACTCCTCAAGAGATCCAGGGGATAGCTGGATAAAACACCCTCTTCACATAATTTTCTAGGGGTCAAAATCATTATTGTGGAAGGTTTGAAAGAAAGGGATGAAAACTTGCTCTTCCACTTGGTGTCTTTCCTCTCAGTGGCCTTCAAAACTGTCAAAATACTACAGATAACATGAGATTCAACTGGGGCAGTGAGGTTTTTCTGCCACCAGTTCCTTGCATGTAGGGCAGTAACCACATATCACACAAAAATATCCATAAATCCCTCAGGTTCATATCTGAAAAAAAAACATTATGGGCTCTCCTACAGTCTAATAGGATATTAGGATGATCTCAACTGGTTCATCTTTATAGAAAAACACCAGGTGTATTTTAGGTAGTTACATTTACATGGCATGTAGCTATTTTGAGCTGTCTTTATTCTGCAGCTTTCTCAAGAATTTATCACTATGTTCAAGAACCACATCCTTTAAACATTTTATACAGTCAACTTTACAAGGTGGACTGTGTTTCCACACAATGAGTTTTTAAACTTCTGATGATAAATCTTATGGACAAGGTGAGGGAATGGTCAAAGTAACTATTTAAAGTTAATTTACACGTGAAAATTTTTAATAGGGTTACTGAATATTGGTTTTATAGATTATAAACTTTATGCAAAGAGAAATCAACCTTGTTATATATAAAGACATATGGATTTGAAGGGGGTTTTTTTCTGTTATTTATGCTAGTTTAGGTCAGATGCCATTTACCCTTGGCTTTACTAAAGAATGTATCAGTATAAGAATAAGAAATATGAGTCAAGACAAAAGAGGTTTTTCAAGAACACATGAAATCTGATAAATCAGGAATGATACGAACAACAGGTGCTGTTATTATGGGTAGGAAATTCCAGAAATATCTTTAAAGAGTTACATTGTAAATATTATTTTAAATGCACTTGGATAAAAATATTTTCTTCTATATTTTTAGGACTTTGTAGGAGAAAAGCAAATAATCAGGGTTTTAAAGCATATTGCATAGCTGTGACTCATGGGAAAGTGGATAAATCACTGTAGGATAAAACAAATGCCGGAAGTATGAGATAAAGTATTCAGATAGGTGACAAATCCATGTTTCATAGTTGGTAAGACAGAGCTGGAATGCTGGGTGAGCAGGAAACATAGTCTTATAAAAACTGATGGATTTAGCAAGTGACTGGATGTGAAAAACAGAGCTAGAATTTGCAAACAATTTTTTGCCAGCTTGGATGACCCGAGGGAAAAAATTTCAGTTACAATGGGAGAATAAGATCTAGAGGAAAAGAGGACATATAAAGGAAAAGTGATTTGGAAAAAAATTGTTTGATGAATGCTATAAATATTTGATTTTTGAGTCACATTAGAAAACTCCTTTCTAAAGAACAGAAAAAGTGAAATGGATTGACAGCTACAACTTACTACTTTTTCCTCTCATTTGAGATTAAAATGAAAATCTGTCAGATTAAAGATTTTTTTTTAATCTTTTCATAATAGAGACTGAAACTTTCCGAATCATATTTCGCAATGAAATCTATTTTAACAGATGTATCAGAGGAAAAGAGATTATTAAACAAATGTCAGGTCAAATAAAATTATGTGGAATGTCATATGAATGTGGGAAAATGTTATTTTTTTTTCTTTTAGTTCCACTTACATTCTCAGAAAACCTTTTTTTTGCTGTTGTCTCAATCTTGAAGTAATTTTGAGGCCCACTTATCTGGCCCAAGGATTCTGACCTCTATGTTCAGTGCTGTTGGTGCCGTAAGTTTTAGCTTTCATGGTTTTCAGATTCTGTGCTGCTTAAGTGTAGTTCTGAGCCTCATATTAAGTGCTGGTAAGCTCTCTTCATGGAGTAGGTAGACAAAACAAATCCTTTTCCTGCTGAAGACCAAGGACAACTTTCAGCCCAACAGCACAAACGACTGTGTACCGAAGCGAGAAGACAAGAAGGATGAGACCTCACAACCTGCAGCTGTAAATACACAATTAAACCCCAATATACAAATCGACGAAAACTTCCAAAAATGTAAGACCTTGTGACTAGTGTGGCATTTTGTGACCATTCTAAGCCCACCTTGGGTGTAGCCCTGCTCAGACCCTGCCCTGCCCACGGTGTGTCCTAAAGGCCTTTCAATAAATATCTACTTTATTCTCTAGCTCTGTTTCAGGTCAGCTTTCCCAAGGCATGCCTGTGACAGTAGCAGAGTTTATTGCTGTGAAGGATGGGGTAGCAGAGCTGCTGGGGCCAGAGTGGTTTTAGGACTCCAAGAAAGAAAGAAGAGCTGGGACATAGGCTTGGAAGGACAGAGGGTTTTCAGGATAAGTGATTCAATCTGCCTGGATGTAAAAGGAACAAGAGAAAACAAGGTCTGTGAGAAGAAGGGACTTGGGCATTATGTTCATGCTTGTGGGATGTTTGGGTCTCTCCGAGTCCTGACAGATCTCAAACTATGCTCTTCTTTCCAATTTCTTGTGCTTTTCACCTGCTCTCTCTGGAATTCTCCCTTCCCTGCCCCATCACAGCAAAGTCAGCCTTTTCCCAGCAAAAGCCACACAGCTGCCAGCTTTACACACGTCTAAGTCAGAGAAACCATAAATGTGGCCAAAGTGACTTTTGAAAATACTTAAAGTCTTTAGAATATATCCCTAGGGGGATTTCTTTTGCATTGAAAGACTTAGAATTAGGGTTTAAAATGAATCAATTAATGATTCAATTAAATTATTTTAAATCATTCATCCACTTCAGCAGGTTTTACCAATTTTCAGGGAAAGTAATGGTCCTTTACAGTTAAAGGTAAGTGTTATTTGTGATTTTCTCCCTAACCACATGGGTTTCCTTGATAATGACTGATTGCAGAAGGGAAGAATACGAGAATCCCTGTGTAAAATGCAGTTATGATTATCTCCTGCCCTACTTTGCACTGAAGTAATTAAATATTAGCAAGACTGTGAAGCACTTCTAACATAGTATAAAGACAAAACACTGTTTTGTAATAACTTGAGTTGAAGTTTGCTAACTTTATTCACACATCTGAAAGGCATTTCAACTCACAAAATAAGCAGAAAATGCTATCCCTGTGGCATTTTAACATTATTTACTTACACTGCAAGAATTTGAAAATTCAAATTGTATATGGTGTGAAATGCACACATCTTGTTCTGTCCTGTGCTTCTACACCTGATATGATGGCAGACGCAGACTGGCTGGACAGAAAAGTGCCACATATCAGGTCATGTGTGGAAAGAGTAATTGGGGCAAGCAAACACAAAAAAGATAAATTTCAAATCCTGGAATTATTTTAAAATACATGTAAATTTATCTGTGTTTTTATCTGAAACTACTAACTGTATTAAATCAACAATAGATGGTATAAGTTAATAGTAAGAAGAATAACAGAAAGCTAAAAACAAATCTAATATTACAACCTTTCTGGCTGATATAAGCAGATTTTTCTTACTATATTCGTACAATTCTGTTTCTACTTCTCCGTAGAACACAAAAATCAGGAAAGGCATAAAAATGTAATAAGCCTATTTCACTGTTCCTGCTGTGTAAGCTATGTAGGGTCTATCCAGCCTGACAGCCTGTTCTTTTCTGCCAGTATTTATTCCCTTTTATTGAAGATTCTGAAATTACTTTCCAAATCAACATCAGATGAATTTTCTTCATTTTCCTCCTTTTTTGTGTACAGATAAATCTGTTAGCAAGAGATTTGTGGGTGACCCATGAGTCACACCACTGGTTAAAGTGGGAAAATCCAAGTATTTTCAGTGTTAACATTATGTTCAAAAATTATAAAACCCCACCAAACGCAAACATTTAAACAACATATTTTTTGCTTCCAATTCCATTGAAGTCTGAGGTTGCCTCTGAACACAGAACTCCCAGTTAAAGCAAAAACCTTCCAGGAGAAAACTCGCATTTTTTAACACAAATTTCAGGGTTTTGTTTTCTACTTGGACAGATTGAAATAGCACCACTGGTATTTGTATCTGGATGTTCTTAGACCTACAGTTTTGCTGGGCCTAAACCCAGACTTGCCTTTACTTTATCCTAGATACTTGTGTTTATACATTTGCTTTATATGTCTGTTCAGTAAAAAATGCCTTTTTAAAGGATTACTCAGCATCTAAGATCTCTCATCTGTGCATTTCATGGAGCTACTCAATGATTCTGTAAGTCCAGCAAATGATTAAAAAAAGCACCATTTGATAGTTCTTACTACAACAGTATAAGCTTCCCATTTATAAAAGAAGGGGAACAAGTTAGTTCCCAGGTGTAGTGGGAAAAGTTCATTAATTTATAGGTGAGATGCCCAAGCATTTTTGGACAAAAACTGCCTTGGTGATGAGTCAAAACCAGTAGTGTGTCTTTGTGCTGTTATTTTGGCTACCTGTATTTTACATATAAATTTTTCCAAAATATGGAATTATTCACAGTAAGAAGTTGCTTTTCTAGGATAAAAATTATGAGTAGGATCTTTTCTTAAAGAACAATAACAAGGCCTGAGCAATCACTTTACATTCAGACTCAGTGATATAGGTGCAATATGTGATTAAATCCCAGTAGTGAGATTACGAAAACAATTGTCAAATTCCAAACACCGTCTTAGATTTATAATGTGACTTTAGACATGTTACTTCACGTCTCTTCTTAATCTACAGTAGAGGATCCAATTCATTCAGAAAAGAAATCCTTTGAACAAAATGAGGAATAAGGATCAATTTCCCAATCTTCCAGCTAAGCTAAATGTCCTCATGAAGCACAGTTGTAGAGGAAATAACACTACTACATGTCAGTTCTATACATATCATAAAATGATTTGGGGAAATATTTTAATAGTTTTACTCGCTTTGCTTCACATGATTCACTCTTGTTCTATAAGGCCAAGTGAATATGTGTATTTTAGTTTTTAAGAATGGGGAATCAATTATGAAGGCCTCTGCCAGAAAAAGATGAAAGCAGAACAATTAGATGAAAACACAGATCAAAAGACAGCAAATCTTCCATCCCCCCTGGATAATTGTGGCTGTAAAATGGTATAAATATGAAAATTTCTTTCTAGCTGAATTAACTTGGCTTTTTGAACATATTGCTAACAGTTAGAAATCTTAATTAATAGTTGGAAATTATGGCATACAGTAGGTAGCATTTTCTTACAGAAAAAGAATACACTTGCAGTCTCTGAGACAAAACTTAATCTCTTCCCTCCCATATCTGCTCTGTCCCTTAACTCCCTGAGAACCCTGACTGTGATGTGGGGAGCACAGTGTGTGTCCACCTTACAAGGAGATGATGAGAATGTTGTTGTCGCCCTTAAGTGACTACCAGCTGCTGCTATCAAATCAAAAATGGCTGGAAAAATTGAAAGGGACATAAGAAAGTAATCCCTTCAAATTGCCACAATATTTACTGGAAAGAGAAGCTTTCAGGGCAAATCAAGCATGTAATCCTGTAAGCCCTCTGCCCAGTCATGGCATGAGCACTCAGGGACACCTATCGAAATATGGTAATGATCACAGTTCTGCAGCCCAGGAAACAAATGAAAATAATGAAAACTTTTTGAAAAAACAGGGAGAGATTCACTATTCAAATCTTTTGCATGAGCTCAGAACAATTGTTGCTATTCATACTTAGAAGCACCTAGCTCTATATTTTTGGGTTTTATGTAAATTTATTTAGAACTGAGATGGCAAAAAAACTCCCACCCAACAAATACACATTTATAGAAATAGTCACAGCATTACCATGCTGCATAATATAAAAAACATCCATTTTATGGCTGCACAATTTCCTCCTCATAATGCTGTGTGCCAGCAGTAACAAATATGAAAGCAGATCGATTTAAAGTTCAAGTTAAGTTGCATGAGTTTCCCATGGTGAAGCAATTATTCCCTCAGAGGCTCTCATTTTCTTTATCACACCATGAATTCCTCAGGAAATGAATGTGCAGTTTCTAACATGTGGATACTCATATTGCAACAAAAAACCTCACAAACAGTATTTAAGGATAGACATTTTTCTCTCTGTGGAGGCTTCCTAAATTTGAAGTTTGACCTCTCTACAGTGAAAAGCATTTACTCTTGGCAAAATCAAGTTGCTATTAATCTAATCTAAGCAATCCATTTCCCTTTAAACTCAGAACTTTTTTATTTCTCAATAATAAATGTTAAACTTTTCAGTAAAAACCTGGGGTGAATATAATAGCACTACATATATTGGGGTGCACTGAAGTAGTGTCACCAATATTTTATATATCTAAGAGCTGGAAATCGACATTATTCCTGAACCTTTGTATTATTCTCTGCCATATCCCCCTGAAATGTATGGGAAACATTGATTTCAAACCTGTCAACAGGCCCAAAATTGAGCTTCTCCCTTGCAGCATTCGGCTCTTTGGACCTTCAATTTCCATCTGAAGCCTTCCTGAAGCCACCACTGGGAGTGTGGTCTCCACTGGTATTTTCCTCTCTCTGATGTGACCATTGGAAGCAGAGCTCTGCAGATCTGCTCTCCCATTCCACAGCAGGGTCACTCTGCAGAGAAAAAATCGTTACTTAAACCCACCAACTCCAGCTGCCATTCTTGTGGGTACTCCACATAGGGTTTGATGAGAAGGAAGAAAAAAAAAAGAGAAAAATGAGAAAAAAGAGAAAAAGAGAAAAAAAGAGAAAAAAAAGAGAAAAAAAGAATACATCAGAGAATTTCACATTGCAAAGCACATTGCATAAAAATGATGATGGTTTTATTTCCAGTTTGGTAAAGATATCTTTGAGCATCTTCAGTGGACAAGAAGGGTCACAATGAGGCTTCTGGTTAAAAGAAATTAATATATTACAATAATAAAATTGATTCCTTTAAGTTCACCATTCCTTTATTTATTAAATATTATTTATTTCCTTATCTCTCTCTTTTTTCATTTAGTTGAAAAATGCCAGCAAACTCATCTGATCAATTATGCTTTGAGATGTGACATGAAAAGTTCTTAAAAGGAATTATCTACATTAAGACCTAAATTCCATTTGCATTTTCACATTCATTAGACATGATGTGAATACATGCTTTAGAGATTTGATTTGCATGAATCCCTTCTTTCTACAAATTTCCCTATAAATTTCTATAGGTAGCTGGGCTCTTGATTTTCCTTGTGGTAAAAGTAATAAACACCACTTCTGCATAGTGTTTTCTTATGTCTTAGAAAGACTTCTGATGGCAATAAGTTGGTATAAAACACTAGACTCAAGGGATTATGTGGAATTTAGGCATGTGAACATGAGTGCTGGATGCTGCATGGTAACCTTTCTCCCAGTCATCTACACTAAGAGACAAGAGTGGCTGAGGGTTAGAAGAAGAAATCTACTGTCAAATAAGGATAATGTTTTTAATCCACTTTTTATATTAAAATTACATGTATGCATACACACAAATATATATACACACATATACCCACTGATGAGTTTTCCAGTTTTTGTATGTTATTTTAGTTGTAGTTGCCTATAGAAAGGAAAACCAAAGGAAGTCCTTAATAAAGATGCAGAGGAAAAATTATCACGTCTGACAGAGTTCCAGCAAAAGAGTTAGGATCAGAGAAAAGACTGAGTTTTTACTGTGAGGTGTGTCTCAGTGTGAGGACAAGAACAGGAGGAAAGAGTGGGAGACACCCTGTGGAGTCAAGAGGGAGACAAGCACAATGAGACAGAGCTGCAGAAGGCTGTGAAGAAGAGAAGTTCACACCCAACATGGCAAAACACAGGGTCATCTCAAGAAAGATATTGTCACCCTAAAGTCAAATTACATCCTCAGCAGCATTTGAATTCAGCATAAATACCCATTTTATGGCCACTTAAATAATTTCTAAGAACAGAGATTCTTATATGCCTGTCACTGAAATCAATATTTACTGCTGAATAATTTCTCCTCTATTCATTCAACCATCTTGGCTTTGGAATTAGGATTAATAAGTGTACACAATTTTCTACATAGTTCCTTCTCTTCAGAAAGAAAAGAAGTTATTTCCACACTTTCCATGTAAAGGAAATTTAAAAAAATAATTCAGGAAAACAAATATTTCAGTTTGGTTGCATGGAAATGAAATTCAGCATGCTGCTCCCTGGGGCAATTCCCTGCTGCACATGAGCAGCATCCGCAGGTGAATGATGGGGCTGAGCTGCAGGCAGTAGGAAGGTTTGCAGTATCTGTTCTACAGGGCAGAAGTGGCCCGAAACTGTGTTTCTTTGAAATCTGAACTACCAGCCAAACTCTGTACTGGTGAAATTGCATCAAAATCAATCTATTTCCATCAAAATTAATCTTTTTCCATGCAATACTTCAGTTTTGACACAGCATAGAAGTACATACAAGCACTCCACATAGAATTACACTGCAAAATTCCTGACAGGTTTTGTTCACAGCACTGAGCTAGATCAGAGCAGATATCTGTGTTTGCAGAGGATTTTTGTAAGGGAACTTACATTTTAACAGTTTCCTGATACTTACTAGAAAAAAAACATTCTTCAAGGAATGCTTGTTTTTTTCTTTTAAAAGAATATTCATCAGCCCTTTTACACCAAAAGTATAATGGTTGACAGATCTTAATATGCACTAAATCATAATTTTGTTGCAAATGTAAATGATAAGAGACAAAAAAGGGAAAAGGGTATGTGAGTCATCTTGAGGTACAGCTGAAACTACAGCTTATCAGCAATTTGATAACTGGTCAGCCAACAGTGGTCACTAGTGCATGACTATTATCTACATGTTTTCCCATTTATTACATGCCAGCTGAGGCCAATTTTCAGCTGGGAACTATAACAGCTGTCTCTGTAGAAAATAAAGGAATGCCACTTTAAATTTCTTTGCAGCATGACAGAAATGTCAGCTTCATGATGGAAACATACAGTGATACACATTTCTTCTGACCTGAACACATTGCATCAATTCATGCTCATGAAAATGTCATTTGTGACTTTTTTCTTCTTTTTCTTCTTTTTTTCTTTTTTGACAAATTTCCAACATAAAAATATTTATTCTTCTAGCTACATCACTGATCACAGTGTAAATTTAACACTGAACTCTCACACAGTATTCTGAAAGCTTTAAAGATTTTATATTTTTGGTGCTATCATTTGCTATTGAATAAAT
>VYXD01005839.1:581522-594255 GCA_013397195.1 Hylia prasina
GGAAGGAAGGAAGGAAGGAAGGAAGGAAGGAAGGAAGGAAGGAAGGAAGGAAGGAAGGAAAATCTGCTTTCTCTGCTCTTCAAAAGCTCCATCAACAATTCTCTATTTTTGCAGTCTGTTTTCTCCTCAGTCTATATTATCACACAAGCTATTCCTGTTTATCTTATTTTTGGCGATTGGCATGTTTGATCAAGTGTATGGTAATAAAATATTAGAGATACCTGATCTTTTAATAAATATCTCTGGAACAATTTGCTTATTCTTCCATCATCATCAGCAGCCACTATTCTGAGAGAAGTTAAACTTCATAAGAACTAAAAAAACGAGCCCTATAAAAAAATATCCAGCTCTAAGTTGTTGGAAAAAAACATAAAAAGATCACATTCCATCAGGCTTTAATTTTCCATTCTCATTTTCAAAGAGACTCATCTCTGTATTCTTCACAGAAGTATAAAGCCTTCCCTACCTCTGATAATCCTTTTATGCTTTCACATTAATATAACAGAGTACAGAGAATTAATTATTAAGTACTGCTTATACGGTGCTGTAAATATACACTATGTTACAAAACTTAAGCAATGGTTCCATTTGTAATGAGCTTACTATAATTAATTTCATTGTTGAATCTACTTATAAAATGTAGCTAGGAGTCAAACCACACAAGAAAAACCTTCAAGCCAGGTAGAGACACAGGTGTGAACCTAACTTGTTCCTGGGTTATGAAAATTAATAGCAATTGTACACTGGTTAACTATTGATTCATATAATTCACTGAGCTCTTTGTCAAGTATCAATAAAATGTGGAAGTTGCATGTTTTACATACACACAGGAGCTGAAAAACTGACCTGAGATGTCTGATGGTCCATAATCCCTGTAATGTGTAAGGTTATTTTTCTTTCAGATGAATATACTGGATATTAAAAATACATAATGATATGCTTAGCATTGTAGGCACGTTATTTCAAATCAAGACTCATTCTACCTTCAAACTTCAAATTAAAAAATGCCTTTTCCTGCCCACATTACAACTCCCAACTCTGGCATATTTGTGTTTCTTTGTTTGGAAAGTGGAATCCTTCATAGAATCAGTTTATAAACTACCTGTGTGTCTTTCTGGAACTGTTTATACTTACAGGAAGAAGGTATGAGAGATCAAGAACAAAAGGACCTGAATAAAGAATAAAATAAAGAAAAATCTGTAATGTTGAGTCTTGTTCAGAGACTGATATTTAAGAATGTACCAGGTACAGTAATGTGTATACCCATTAAATATCCAGTAAATATTAATAACTTAATTGTTTTCAACATTAAAAGGAGAAAAAAGTCTGTCTCTTATTCCCAAATCCAAATGAACCTGTTCTCAAGGATAACCTCACATACTGCCTTTTAGGCTGGCAGTCATTACATCTCAATCTCACATGGGGGAAGACCTTCGTCACAGGCAGATGAACAATTTTCTAGGGAGGAATCCAGTCTTTTCTCTACCTCATGCCCATGAGGTTGCTTGAGGTAAAAAGCTGCAATTCGGTGGTATCTCTAATTTCATTACATGAGCAGAGTTGATCTGTTTATAAAATGTAATTTACCTTCCTTTGGTGCTCCACTCACTTCACTTGGGGCAACAGACTTTCCTCCTTAAATATCTGCTTTTTTGGGGTTTGGGGTTAGAGATGAAGGCACACAACTCTTTGCACAGTAGAAGTAAATAAACAGGGTCATCGCTGTGGTCAATTTCTTTTCTAATCCCACGTGTTTCAATCATGTGGTGGGATGGTCTAGCAAGGCAAACCAAACAGCCACACCCCATATCTGCTCTGCTGCCCGGCTCTATGGACAGCCTTGGGGTTGGGCAGATAAGGGCAGGAAAGGTGAGAATTTTTAATCACAAATTACAGCTGTCTTGATCTTGATATAAATCAGCACAATAGAGACAAAAAGACTTCGTATACATACACTATCCACTTTACTAGGCATTATGCATCAGCCAAAGTGCCAGGGGAAAAAATCCTAATTGTTGGGTTCAGCAGTAAAGCTTGGCAACATACTGTTAGGCAGGGATTTTTGAAGGCTAACCTTGAAAAGAGAGGAATATGTTGTCCTACTCTCAATATTGTCCATATAATTTCTGCAGGAACCATGCAGTATTTTTATTTCTAATGTACTACCTCTGATGGGAGAACCTCTAGATTCCTAGTGTTAAATACAAATTCATACATTTCTTGTTTATTCGCAGCATATGTTCCTTGGCTGTAGTACATGACACACACTGTGTGTTGCTTCAATAGAACAGATGCTACAAGGAAGCCAAAAAAGCATGAATTTATCTTTAATGTTAAAAATGCCCAGAATAGCAGAAAAATACTGACAGAAAAATGGTAGACACAGAATCAAAATATTTCTAATTTGCTCTAACAGTACCAATTGAAAAGCATTTATGTCGTGAACTATGATATAAAGATGGACTCAGATTTAGAAGTCTTTATTTTCAGTTAAGTGTTTTAAACCACTAACTTGACTCTTTAGGATTTTGTATATTGACTGTGCACTAATATTTAATTCTTTATTTACTCAGGAATTTACAACATGATAAACTCTAAATCCAATTCACTAATTAAAATAACTAAGGTCTACCTGACATATTTAGACTGTTAGATTTTCACAGTCATTATGAGGAACTGTTTTCTGAGAGCAGATACTTTTGTGTCAAATACATTCCTGTGTTAACATTAATGTTGTTATTACTTAAATTTCCCTAGCATTGATCTGGATCTCCTTGAATACTTGTTTATAATCTGTTTTGCCTTTAGCACTGAAGTCATTCTGCTACTCTAATAGTTATAATTTATCTGGATTGTCATGTCTTCTCACAGTGACAGACAAACTGGTGGGGTCAGTGACATTTTGACTACTGTTAACCAGCAGAAGTGTAATATAAACTGGATATTTTTCCTTTTTTGGAGATGGGTCATTATAATCCAATGGTCACGTTGCATCACTGTTAACCTCTTTCAAGATGAATAAGAGTGAAAAGTGCTTATGTTTTCATTTTTTCATGAACTGATTGATTAGCTGGAGGAGTTGTAAGGTTCCTGAGAAACAGTCCATCCAGCTGCTCCTGATTCATCAAATCATGACAGGCTTTTTCAAATGAAAGCAGAGACAGTTTATCTTTTTGGGTAAGGGATCTTCCTGTGAACTTGACAGGGAGTATCATCACAGTTCCTCTCTGAAAACTTATATGAATTATTGTATCTGACACTTCACCAAAGCTTTCTTCATATACTTAGAGATTTTTGTTTTCCTAGATTCCAGTTATTCAGCCTGACTTGAAGAAATTTTCTATGTGAAAAAGAGAGTGGAAAAATGTTTTTGTCTTCTTTTTTTAAGAAAAAAAAAATAGTTTGCTGTTTAATCTGTTGTGAGCCGTTTCGAGTGCTCTTACAGCCAGAAGTCAGTTTTTTGTCAGGGATAAGATGCTTCCTCCTGTTCATGCTTTAGCTGGCAGATTTACTCCCTATGTGCACATATTGAGCACATATTGGACAAATCTAACTAATGAAACTCCACTGTGGCTCCTGTACATATGGAATGAGAGCCATGTTTGGAAGGCTCCAAACATGGGAGTCATGGGAAGGATGTAATGATTGTCAGTATCCTTAAATGAGTGGCATCACTGTCTAGCTTCCATGAGATAAAATACTAAGAGCTGTTTCAAAATTAAAAGATGTTTTCACATACAAATTATTTCCTTCTCTATTGTTCATTATTTTTATGAAGAACACATCCTGGGAGCTTACATGGGGTACCAGGGGCTTGCTGAGCAGCTCACATCCCATTGGTTCAGTGCATCACAAGATTAAGCATGAACAGTTTACCATGCACCTATGCACATCCTGGGCACAGGAATATCACAGGTTCCAAGAAGGGGAAGTAAAATTGAGAAGGGTTTTCTTATGTTCCATGAATTAGTGTGAATGGATTTGGTCAAAAAAGAAATACAATGCAATCTAAGTCAATAGTTGAGGAGTGTAGAGGATAATATAGAAGAATAGATTTATTTTATTTTATTCATCATTCTATTAAGCATTCTACTAAATATTTTCAGCCCACTAAGACAAAAAAAAAAATAAAAATAAATAAAATAACAGATTTCAAGCTCAAAAGCCATCACTCTCACATTCTGAAATTCCTTTTAGTGGACAACAAAATCAACTCATGGGAAGCTCAAAATTCTGGAATTACCCTTCTAAATATCCATTTAATGAATCTGTTAAAATAAAATACTACTGTGAGAAAAGAGTAAGCAGGATTAAACTAGATCATGCAATTCATTTTTTGTCCTCATTAATAAGTATATTTTTATAACCTGTTTATTATATGCACTATATAAACTTTCCTGAGGATAAATGAAATCTTCACTTTACACATATATATATATAAGTAAAAATGATACATTTTTCCATTATATGAGCCAGGACTTGAATCTTTAAACTTTTGAAGAAACAAAATTAAATACAGCCCCTTTCCAATGTTGCTTACCATATCATAATCTTGTGCAATTTATCCATACATACCATAACAATAAAATTGAACTTTGATTCTTGCAATCACATCATACTTGTTTATTTAAAGGTCAACCATTACTCTTAGAAGTAAACCCATTAAAATATTGTGATGTAAGGATGTAAATTACAATGTTTCTAAATGTGAAGTTATTACTTAAACATCTAATGACACTGAAAACGTGACTAAAAATGAAATAAGATTCATCAGTATTCAGCTGGAAAAATCAAGATCAGAGAGTGAATATGATTTGGTTTTTTGAGCACTCTGATAGAGCTGGGCCTGAAAATTTGAAAACATCATGAGATTGTGCTTTAAAAAAATCTGATATTTTCTGATATTCTGTTTCCTTTTCAAGATACAGACAGTCATCTGAACGTGGACTGGCTTTAATCAGCCATCTCAAAATGATTTATGTAGGAAAATTAAATGAAACAAGGTCAAAGCACCTCTGTGTGAAAAGCAACACTCAGAAAAACATATCAGTTTTTAATGTTATCTGATTTTATCCTGATTGCTAAGTGGATATAGTCCTCATCCTCCTCATTAAAACAACCTCACTGGAAAAAAAATGAAAAGGATTACATTGAAAGACCGTGGATATAATTCATGACTAAAAGAAAATGCAAAAGATAATCAACTGTCTTAGGAGAAAGTCAAGAGGGCTCCTGTCTGAGCTACAGCTGTGGGTCTGGAAACAGAGTTTGCAAAGGACCAAAAAAAAGGCAAGCTCTGAGATGAACAGATGCTAAGCCAAGGTACTTACATGAATGAGGGAATGCAATATCTGTCATCGAAGTGTGAGCTAGGAGCATGTGACCTATTTAGTCTAGTGAAACAAAGGCTGAGACAAGATAATATTGCTGTCTATAAAACCTTCCAGAAAGGAGTTTAAACTTTTGGGACAAAGATCTTCAAGCAAAAGGATATACAGGATCATGGTTGTGAATACATTTATACTAAAAATACAAGAGCACTCAGGGAGTCAGAGCTCAAAAATGCATCTATTTAGCACTGGACATAAAACATGAGGAAAGCCTTGCATTACTATAAAAATGTTAAACAAAGAAAACAATTACTTTGCTGTGGCAAGAAAAATCTGGCAAACTATCATGCTGAGATCTTTGGGTTTGGGTTTTCTTTTTAATTCTTTAATACCTTATTTTGGCCACTGAAAAGGAGAGTTGCAATCAGCTAAGATGCTTATCATCATTGACAAAAACGTACAGCTCCTGTCTGAAATGAAGGAAGAACATCAGAATATTTGGTTATTTTTCAAATGCCCAGATTTGGTAAAATTTTCCAGGGCTACTAATGAAAATTTTCTCTAAGAACTTCGATAGGTGGCTGAGCTTCCAAATCCAACCAATCCTGTATTTAAAAGTAGGGGTGCTAGTGAGAAAGGGAACCTGGAAAACCAAGGCTATGGGTTTGGCTGGCTTATTTTCAGTTCCCGGAAATAGGAAGTGTTACAGAAAATTACAAGCCGCTAATATCACCTAGACCACTGACAGATCTAATATTTGTAGCTGTAGCAACAGATAATATTGTAGTAGATGTGCATGTTTGTGTGATTGTGTGTGATGTGTGTGTAAGGCAACGAAATCTAAGGGGACAGTACCAAGGAAAAAAGACAGTGAGGATTTCTGTCTAGGTAACATCCCCACAGTAAGACTATTAATTTATTATACCTTAAAAAAAAGGTCACTATCTTTAAAAGCACCTTGTCAATTCACTCCCTTCATTATCTTCTCAGGTTGCCATATATCTGTCTCTCTTGAGTTTGGGAGTAAGCCAGCAAAATGTCCGTGGAGGGATTGTGCAAGAGCAAGGCAGAAAAGAATGCCATGGAGCACTTGGTTTTATTTGTCAGCTCAGAAAATCTGCCTCATTTAATCTCCCTGGAACCAGGAGCATGCAGCTCAGCACTCAGCTGAATAAAAACCTAGGCACAAAAGAGTGTCCATCAGTTTAGGTGTTCAGTCTCTGAGGGGGAAATTCCCAGTGGGACTACAGCATGAGCACAGCCTGGGGGGAGCTGAGCTGGCTTCCAAGTGCACCTTCTGCACTAAGCACAAGAGAGCAGTAAGGCTCAGAGAGTTTTCACCCAATGTTATACAGTTCTGCTGGGGATGGACACCATTGGAGATTTTAACAGGAGATGATAAACTGCCAGCATGTATTTCTCGGGAAAAAGTCACAGAAAGCCAATCTGACTTGCTTCTAAAATTAGCCTAAAAGCAGGTAAATACACAAGTCATAGACATACACATAATGCTAGATAAGATTTCAAACTCTCCTTGTTAAGACCACAAAGTCCAGACAAAACTTACAGGATGTGTGCAAAACCATACTGTAAAGCTATTTTTAGTGGCTGTATACAAATATCTGCTTTGGCATGTGGGTTGTATCACAAATGTCCATCTACAATTCAGTTGATGCAAGTTAGGGTAGTTTAATTAATTGCTCAGATGATATAGCTGGGTGTCATATGTCATATTAAACTTATCTAGAAAAATTTAAATGCTCTGAGATAATATGTTGTAATTTATCATAGAATCACTGAATCATAGATTCATGGGGTGATGGGTTGGAAGAGGCCTTAGAGGTCATCTAATTTCAAGTCCCCTGATGTGAACAGGGACACTTTTCACTAGACCATTTAATATGAAAATGTGAAATTTCCATTTACTATAAAAACGTGAAATTCTATTTATAGACCAGAAAATTATTTTCATATATATGGGATGGAAAGTGAATAAGCAGCTTAAAATTTCACCAAAAGACTTTGTAGCTTATATTCTGAACAGAAACTGAACTTAAGCCAAATGAGTCTGTCGCAAACATTCGAACACTATATTGGCATGTTTGAGCAGAGGAACTGAAGTAATGGAAAATAAATAATCTGATGCTGTACTCAGGGATCTTAAGCCAGAATACTATTCTTAGTTTTGATCACTATATTTTACAAATTATGTGATCAGATGAGAATAAATGAGATGGAAGCAATAAAGATGCTCAGATTGTCTAAAAGAAATGGAATGCTACAAGGAAAATTTGAGAAAACCAGTCTAATTTAGGCTAAACAAAATTAGAAAAAGAATATAGGTGATATATAAAATATTCATATAAACTGCAGAGAAAAAGAATAAAATTTCCTCATTTTTACAGAGATGGAAAAAGATTTCACTTAATGTAGTCAAGACTGAAGTTGAGGCTAATAATTAAGAAAAATGTCCTATGATGACTGACATAGATCACTTTTAAAGTCTCTAAAATGCTAAGATTTTAATAATAATTTAAACTGATATTTTTTAAGAGTGAGAAAAATATTTTTCCCTTGGGGCTCAGATGTTGCTAAAGTGCTTTCCAGAACTGTTTTCTTATGGAATAGGAAAAGGATAGTTTACAGTAAGGTTTGATATGCCTTTTCAAGTAGAATCAAGGTGTCAAAAATCTCAACCATTCTAAGATGAACTTTGGAACATCTGTGAGAGAGGTGGTCAGGATCTTGACTCATGCTCAAAACTATACCCCGTTTTCCAAGCAGGTAATCAAAACAGTTTCACAGAGCCTGCTTTCAGCCAGTTTCACCTAAGGCCTACTGAAGACAATCAAAAAATTCATACTTTGGTCAGGTTTTGTCAAGCTTCCTCTAGTACCTTACATCTCAAGCAGTTCAGTTGGAGTGAGTATATCAAGGGAGGGAGTAGAGGACTACTCACTCAAAATGTGAATGGTATCATTTGGCCTGAAGATCACTTCAGGTAATTATTTATATGATGAATGAATATGAAATGAATGAATATGAATGAATATGAATATGATGAAAGTGAAAGATGGACTTGAGACTAAAGGGGTTTAAAATGATTTTGCAAGTGTAATGACCATATGCCAGTGAGTTTCAAAGGAGCTTCATTACTTTAAGTGCCTTTGAAAACCCCATGCCACACAAACAGTGTAAGAGTTCTGTTGTAAGACACAGGGTGTGTGCAGTTCATCCTCCTCCTTCTTTGGGATCTGCAGATATACAGAGAATACCTTAATTCCTTTTCCAAAACGTACCAAGTTAGTTCAAACTAATTGCCTTAATGCCAGTTCAGAAGAGACTCACATTTCCTAAAACTTTTTAAATTGTAGTGGTAAACTGCAAAGAGGCCAAGGCTTCCCACAAAGGGTTTTGGAGAATTCCAGAGACTTTTAGCAAAATGTTCTGCCTTAAAAGATGTTCAGAACATCTTCACATTTTTAAAATTAATTTTCAAGTGCATTCCCTATGCAGATTTTTTCTCTAAATATAACTGTTAAATTATCACACTATTTGTCTTAAATCTCATAATCAAGATTTAATTAATAGATTTAATTACAAGTTGCTTGAAGTCATCAATTTTGACTTAATAAAAATTTCCAGCATTTTTGTGATAATTTAGATTTAAACAGGGAATGACAGAATGTCATCCTCATATTATATGGACAAGTAATTTCTCTGTATTGTATTTAAAATATCCATAGAGAATTTATGGAAATAATTTTATGAAATTATTTTTTTAGGGGACATCAAGCATTATTCTTGAATAAGCCTTATTCATTTTGATATTATTTAATATAAACATAACATGGACCCAGTGTGTTTAATAGTGTTTAATTTCAGATTGTATGTGATTGAAACTTTTAACTCAATGCCTTTAGCAAATGAAAAAAAATTGATGTGCTACTAGACAATATTTTCCAGTATTCCTTCATGCATGAGAAATTCATGTTATGTGCTCAAATGACTCTGTGATGCGGACAGACATGAAGAGAATTCTTCCTTTCAGGAAAGGGAACGAAATCTTGCGGCTTGAATGAAGAAAGTGCAAGAAAGGCTCTGGAAAGGAGCTATGATCAAAAAACTGTGCAAGCGAAAAAAAACTGAGAAAATGTGGCAANATTATTATTTGGATTTGTCCCAGCACCCTGACCAGCAGGGTGTCCTGTCATATTCTGGGTCATAGTTTCTGTGATGTTTATTTTTTTGTTTTGTTTGGNGGCAATGCAGTGATTACGTGCAAATGGAGGGAGGTGAAATGAGGGCCAGTGCCAAGGACCCCAACTTGCCAAAATTACTGCAATGGAAATGGCCAAAGCCGGGAAGAAATGCAAAGAAAGAGAGAGAAGAATGCGAGGGAATGAGATCGGAAAAAAAAAGAAAGGAAAAATTCCGAACCAAAGTGAAAACCATAAAAGTGAACGGGACAACGAGAGGTGGAGGGAAATGGACCGAAGCTTGCCCTACTAATGCTCATTGAAATTGTAAGATTTCGTTCCCTTTCCTGAAAGGAAATTATTATTTGGATTTGTCCCAGCACCCTGACCAGCAGGGTGTCCTGTCATATTCTGGGTCATAGTTTCTGTGATGTTTATTTTTTTGTTTTGTTTGGTTGGTTTGTTTGGTTTTTTGCTACTACATTTGTAGTTTTTTAATATTCTTAGTAAAAAACGGTGATTTCTACACCCATATCTTTACCTGAAATCCCTCTTAATTTCAAATTTATATGAATTTGGATGGAGAGGGTTTGTGTTTTCCATTCTAAGGGAGGCTCTGGCTTTCCCTGTCAGACATCTGTCTTTTCAATCAAAGACATGCTGCCAAGCTGGCAAGACTGGTGCCTGGTGCTGACATGGACCCTGGGAAGAAGCCAGATAACCCTCTCAGGCTCTCCATCTCACTGGTGTTCTCCGAGGTGTGGCAAAGGGCGTATTGTCTCATCTTGATAAAGGAGCATTCAATTGTATTTAGTTATTTTAATGCATCTTTTTTGTCTTGTAAGACTAAATTTGCAATTAGGGATGGAGCTGATGTAAAATCCAGTACCTAGAACTGATGCCATGATGAGTTTCAAAAGTAAACATAGACTCTGTGGTAGCAGCTGCTCTCTACACAACATGTGTGAAAAAATCTCTGATCTCTGGGAATAAGAACTCCCACTTTTGACCCTCCAATTTAATGCATATAATTAAAACATTTTCAAGCATCAATTCTATCTCTACCTAAAAGTTGTATCAATTAATTAGATAGTCTTATGCTTGTTTTCTGTTAACACAAACTTAAGACTAGACTGCCACATAAAAGGAAAAGTAAACCATGTTTATGACGTGCTTGATCAGCTCTTTTTCAGATGGCATGTAAAGCAATACCTTATTTTATAACTTTCAGAAGTCTTATGAAGTTTTATGAGGAGTACTTTTACGTCAAAATACCAAAACTGGGCAAATAGATAATGCAGATCTCATTCCTCCAAGACTATGAGTTTACAATGTAGCTTCAAATTAGAAAGGAACCTTATATTTTATATAAATGAAATGCTGTCAAAGTGGTATAATTTGAATGAAAGTGATAAAAAAGTTTGTGTGTCTTCTGCCTGCCTGGTACAACTTGATTTAGTTTAATTTTAGGAATTAATATTTGTAATTTCCTTGGAGATCCTTTGCTGAAAGATGCCATGCTGTAGCAATCAACTACCATTGCTGGAATTTTTAGGTTTGGCAAATTACATTCTTCTTTGGCTTTTCATTCTGAAATAGTCAGTTGAAATGAGGTATACTTAAATTCTTGCCATTAGAAATATCAGTTTTGTCATCTAAGCCACCATTAAGAGCTCAGTAGAGAGATTATTAGGTATTTAGTGGTAAAACAGAAAAATCAGGCTATTTGAGATTAGCTACAGTGATTTTTCATCTGTCTCATAGCAGCTGGTACATCAAAGCATTTGAGCTCCAGCGGTTGTCTAGCAGATGAAGAAATTTGATGCAGAGGCAAAGAGGATCCCTAATTAATCCTGTGGCTTTTTAGAACACTGCAGACACTGTAAAAAGTATGTTAATTCACCTGTGGATTTCCCTAGTCATCTTGGGTTATTTTCCCGCATTGGACCTCAGAGGCTGACATCTTCTTGACTCATGCTATGGTGGCTTAGCTTTCAGCACAGTCCAGCTCCTAGGCACTATGTTCTATGAAAATCCAGCAAATAAGCAATGAAACACATTGGATTTGGGCCTTAACCATCTCCTTGGCCCCAAGCTGTCTAAGCACAAGTACACAAATTATATGAAATCCAAGCTAACAAATAGAGCAACAGGTAAAACGTAGTGCCTATAAATAAACATCAGCAAAACTCCTGAGGGAAACACTATCCATTAATAGCTATCAGATATAATGTTTTAAGAAACAGCAAGAGAAGTACAAAATTGCTGAACAGAATAATTCAAATGTTACCATAATTTGCCCTCTGGTGGATATGTATTAGGTAGTATATGAAATTCTATGAATTTGCACAATTTTCCCTCAAACTCACATATAATTAAGTGGATGGGATGGGTGATGATTACTTAATGAGCAGCTACTCAAGATTTGTTTTCCCCTGTGTGGTGCCAGGATTTATTTACTATGGGAAAGTAAAATCTGCTCTAAAGGCAGAATAATTAATTTTCTCATGGTCTAAGCCACTTTCCAAAGTATCTGAATGCTTTACAGACATAGGGTTTGGCACAATCTGGTCAGGTTTTTAATACCCTGACTACTTAAATATGGTCTTGAGAAGAAGAATTCTCTGGAAAAAATACACTATATTTCTTTCAATTTTACATGACCATGCACCTGTCTTGGGACAATTGCAGACACACCTGCAGGTTGAGAAGTGACTGAGAGCAGCCCTGTGGAAAAGGGCTTGAGGGTGACGAAAAACTCAACATGAGCTGGCAATGTGTGCTCATAGCACAGCCAGCCAATGGAATCCTGGGCTGCATCCAAAGGACCTCAGTCAGAAGGTCAAGGGAGGGAATTCTGCCTCTCAGCTCCGCTCCTGTGAGACCACACCTGGAGTACTGCCTCCAGGTCTGGTGCCACCAAAACAATAAGGACGTGGATCTGTTGGAGCAAGTCAGAGGGGGCCACCAAGCTGATAGGGGCACTGGAGCACCTCCCCTGTGAAGTCAAACTGAGAAAGTTCAGCCTGGAGTAGAGAAGGTTGTGTGGAGACCTCATAGCAATCTTTTAGTATCTGAAGGGACCTGCAAGGAAGTTGAAGAGGGACTCTTTGTTAGGAGCTGTAAGACAAGGAGGAATAGCTTCAAACTGAAGGAGAGTAGATTTAGATTAGAAAATGGAAAGCAATTCTTTACTGTGAGGGT
>VYXD01005839.1:594348-631988 GCA_013397195.1 Hylia prasina
GAGAGTAGATTTAGATTAGATTGTGGAAAACAATTCTTTACTGTGAGGGTGGTGGTGGAACAGTTTGCCTAGAGAAGTTGTGGGTGCCCCATTGCTGGAAGTGTTCCAGGCCAGGTTGGGTGGGGCTTTGAGCAGCCTGGTCTAGTGAGAGGTGTTGTTGCCCAAGGCAAGGAAAAGAGAGTGCACAAATTTTTAGTTTTTATAGTGAAATCTGTAAAAGTCGAAAAATCTTAAAAAGGTGAAGTGCATGAAGTCAATCTTCAGCCCTTAACAAAAAGCTTCTCAGTGAATGAAGTGTCAGGCAGATTTTTTTTAAAAAAAGGAAATGTAATCAGTCTTCCTATTGATTTATATTTGTCCTTATCTAATTCTGTACATAATCTAAATTTAAATCCACCTACCATCTACTGCTACAATTTCCATCCACTGGAAATTAAAATCTGGTTGTTTACCTCATGCTGAATTATTCTATTTACAGATACTTTGTTTATGATTAATCAGAAATTTCAATTGCGTGAGCTAGGTAGGTTCATTACTAATGCGCAGGATGGAGCCCTATAATCGCAGCCCACAGCTTTTAATGACCTCAAACTCCCACTCTGTGTATGTGCAGATATTTGCTTCCAAACAGCATGGTTTTCACCTCACTTCTTACTCAACCCTGAAACTGGCTACTCAATTCTTAATTATTATTAATGACTCAATTTGCCGTGGGGAAAATATTCAACAAAGCAAAAGCTACCGATTGCACGTGGCTCATTAAAGTCACATTAGTTTCAATATTTGAGAGGATACTTCAAAACCATAAATAAGTCATTAAACTAGCTACATCATCTTCCTCTTCTCATGTGCATATAAGAATGTATTTATTCTTGTGCCTTAGCCACCATCAAAACACAGTCATTAAATTTACTTTTTTGCTGATTTTTTGAGAACTAAAATCACAGGCATAGATTAAAATAGTCCTAACCTAGGACTATTTGTGAAAAAAAAATTAAAAATTAAAAAATTAAAAATATTAACAAAAATACCTTATTTGAGTTGCCTGAGTTCTCCAGGTTTGATCACGGAATGGTTGGAGTCAGAAGTCACCTCAGGATCATTTCTTCAACACCCAAGCTAAAGGAATGAACATGTACCTCCAACTCTACCAATTGACCTGAACATCATGCTAGTTAGTACAGAGAGACACAAGAGCAAAATCTTTAAATTCAGCAATCTTCAACTTCTGTGGAAGTCCTAAGTTAGAGAAGGTTTCCAAGACAGGCTGTAGGAAACATGCTTAAAACCAACATTCCAGATGCCAGTGTGAAGACAGTCTGGGCAAGTAAGCAGAAAATGCTGAAAAGGATCACAGAGTTTATGTGTATGTAGTTATTCTTTGGACCTCAGGATCACAGAATGGGTCAGGTTGGAAGGGGAGATGCAGAGCAGGAAAGATTTGTCAGATACGGCCCAAACATTTTAGACTGTCAACTGAAGCAGATATTACAGTAGTTTTAAGCATAACGCCATAGAAAGCAGTCTGGACTTATAAGAATATTCATGGTTGCGGAGAAGAGGATTCTACCTTTGCTGGTGTCAGCCTGGCTGCCTGGGACAGCAGGAGAGGAAGTGTTCACAACACCCACGAGGATCCAGAATGTCAGCTCTGCTCCACTCAGCTCAGGGTCATCTTGTAGGAGTGCATTTCCACACCCAAGCAAATTATTTTATTTAAGGAAAAAAGCTTTGGTTTACCTCTGGGCATATAAGGAAGCCAAACTAAAAAGTTCTGCGCTCTTTTCACCTGCACAGGCCCAGTGCCAGCCCAGGGGCACTGATTGGGCTTTAGAAATGTTTCTCAAAACCTGTTTCTATTTCCAGCAAGCCAAATTAGCTCTCCTAAAACATTAAGTATTTAAGAAGGGGCACGGAGACACTCAAGTGCTTTTTGGGAGTGTCTTAGGTGTCAGATGTTTCTCTGCCACCTGCAAACGGCTTTTGCTCTTTTGTTTCTGTGTTGTTTGTTATTTTACCATTTACAAAAACCTTTGCTTTACAAAATGCAACCAAGGAGCCGTCTCACAATAATATTAAGCCACTGAGAAGTTGCAGGTCAACCCCCAGACTTGATACATCTTCACTGGGCTTATTACAGGCTGGCCTGGTGTAAGGCTGTATCATCATCTCTACAAAAAAACTTCCTCTTTCAGGCACAGATCTAGTTACTTCTACATTGCTGGACACAGAAAGGAGAAAAATGGCCAATTGCTTCTGTAGCCCTCGGGAGGAGCAGAGCCTCACTAATATCCCTGTGCACCTGTGAGAGTGACAGCCCACTTTATAAGCTTCAACACTGAATAGCTGCTATGGGTATTTTTTTCTCTCTGTGTGAACATAAGCACTGGCTGGTTCCAAGCAAGGAACTGAAGAATTACATCTATTTGCTGTCACTATATATTTTGTATAGCTCCCAGGAAAGAGTTTAATTTGCAACATACAGGCCATCATTTTTGTCAAGTGGCCTTATTATGATTATTACTTGTTGTACGTGGTTCTCGACACATTTATAGGAAGACCTGAGCCAGCCTAAATGACCTTGCAGTACACAGGATCACAACCAGACAATAAAGTCTTTTTCCTTTTTGAGGAGTGGCTTAGATATTTCTGAACAATTCATTACAGACATATACATTTTCAGGGAAGCTGCTGGTTTTATCAATCAAATTTAGGCACTTCACTGGAATAAATTAGAAAAGTGTTTCAATATTTTTATTATAGTTTTTGTATGCTTACTAAGTTTTACATTGTAAGTTCTTAATTAGTATTGCCTTTATTTTAATAATGAAAACACCTTAATATTTTATTAATAGTTGCCAAACAAATAGTGACCTGTTTCATGCTTATAACAGAAAAACAATGCTGAAGATGAATGATGAATACAGGAAAATCAAGGCACTCTGAACAGTACAATGCCTTTTGAATTCTTGTTATGTCCTACAGTCAGCTGTTTTCAAAAAGCCTTGACTGGTATCCTAAAAACATTTTAGCAGTATAGCCTAAAATTGCAAATATGAATATGAAAATAATACAGGAGCTGGAAGAAACTTTGTGCACGTCAGCATACTTAAAGAAATCTGTGCTTCCGTTTATGACCTTAACAAGCACAAAAATTCATTCGTATTTATAGCACTTTAGAAAGCACGTCCCCTTAGTGGCAGAGAGGCTCAATGGGAGAATTCATGGTTTAATAGCATAATGTGCTAATAGCAACACCTATACATGGCTGAGTCTGTAATTGTGTCCCTCTGGACACGGGGACCTCATCTGAACAAATTCAGATTGTCCTAGACTGCAAATGCCTGGAGCTATTCCAAGCTCATTCCACTTCATAGCTGCTCTAAAAATAAACTCAAGAGTTTTGTACTTCATTCTTTTAAAAGCACTTACAGGGGCTATGCTCAGACTGGGGATTTAGCGATGTGAAATACTACAGGTCCAGTGCAGTTCCTTTCCAGATGGCTTCTAGGTGCAATTCGGGAAGGAGGCAATTAGGTGCCTACAGAGCACATTCAAAGCGCAGTGAAACAAACTTACAAACACATGTAACCCAGGTAGCCTCCGTGTCTTCTACACTGGGCATCACCACCCTGTGATGTCTATGCCACATGAGGAACACAGGTAGGAAAAGCTGACTACTATTGCTATTTTAACATCTCAGTTCTCTGCATTTGTAACAATGTCTGAGGGTTACTAGCTAACTAGTTACACTCCAGCTGGCACATTAAGGGTGCATCTATTAAAAGATTGCTCCCCAAAGAGGTCCCAGACAGAAGACAACATGTGAATACAAGAAGCAGAGAGGAACAGCTCTGGACTGACTGTCCCGTGTCCTCAGATGCAATGACAGCACACCTGCAACACAGCCCTTTTAAGAAGCATAATTTTCATATCAGTGATTTCTATGGCTTTTGAGCTGTTTGATACGTGTAAAAGCAACATACACTACAGTGGGCTTCAGTAGCTGAATGGTTAAAGTGTTTAAAATGTTATCTAAAATACTACTTAATAGAAATGTTGCAGTAGTGCCCAAATATTTTTCTTACCTTTCTACAAAAATAAATTAATTTGTTGAAATCCACTTTGGAGAGACTCTCACTTTTTCTCATACTTGAGAAATAATTTATGAAGGAACAGGAAAGCACCAATCTTCTCAAACCAGAACAGCAGAGATAAACACTTGATACACTCTGATACACAGAGATAATGCAGGCTCAAGAGGTACAATATTGGGCATCTGGGTTTCTGAAGTGTGGAATTTTCAGCTTGAAAAGGAACAGTTTCAAGTTCTTCTAAGAAAGTGAAGGAAAAGAGTTTGAAAAGGGAAAAAAAATACAGAGAAAAAAAATGTAATGGAAATTGCTTCTTCTGCCTTAATACATAAAAAGCTGGTTTCCTATCAGTTGCAGAGGTGCAAATCTCAGCTGTTCCTGAAATTACAGGACACTAACTGACAGCAAAATCTGGTCCAGCAAAAATAGGTTTATATTTTATTGCAGCCACCTTGCAACAAGCACTGTCCTTTAGAAACAAACTTTTGAAATTGAATGTTCTTTTGCTGCCTTTTATCAGAGAAGAGCAGCCCATCAGAGCTCTTTGCAGTTTCCCAGGGGTGCCTGCAGACATTAAAAGAGATGAACAGGTCAAGGCACACTGAAACATGAGAAAATCCCAAACAGATTACATACGGAATTTACCTCTAATGTCTTCTTCAGGCAAATGTTCTTGCATAAATTCAACTTCATGCACATTTGCCAGTAAGTTTGTAGATTAAAATATATATATATATTTCAGGGATGAATAGTAAATTAAATAAGATAAAATAGCCTGGAAGTACAACCACATTAAGAATTTCTTAGTATTGCTGCTTGTGGGTGGAACATACAAATAGAAAACGAAAAACTACTTACAAGGGGAAGAAGTAAGACCATACAATAGTTAAAGCTACATTTACAAATGTTTAATATTTGAATTTCTAAGCGTTAATTTCCCTGGAATATTTAAATGGGCCTGTTTTCTGTTTTTTATAAATTGTTTTGACTTGTATCATTTTCAAAATGCTTAGGCAGTACAAGACTCTTAGATTAGAAAGAGACAAACTCAAATTTAGAAAAACAAATGCATAGATGACTAAAGAATCATAATTTTGTCAGAATCATTACATTGAGATCATTAGTGTAAATGACACAGCAAAGAGGATTTACAAAAGCTAAGTTCAGCTTAGCTCATTTTCCCAGCCCATGTGAAAGAAAACTTTTCTGGACTGTTATTGGGAACAAGCAATGTCCTGTTTTAAGGGATGTAGTGACTTCCCCCAGCCTCAGTTCTGGGGTGGGACCAGGCACCCCACTCCACTCCTGGATTTCCCCGAGAAGTAAATGCAATTCAAGATGCTGAAAGGTCCCAAATGCTCAAAAGGAGAAGGGAATCAGGAGGGTTGGATTAGGTGTGAAATAGTTTGGATTATGAATGCTGATTGGTGGCAGATAATTGTGTTTCTGTGTGAGTGACTGAAACAGAGTATTTGAACTCCCAAGCATAATCCTTCTGTCTGTTAGCTGCAGCTGGTTGTGGATTTTGGCAAGGCCTGGAACTAAAAGCAGTGACACAGGCTGAATCGTGGTTAATACCAGACATGAGGCAGAACCACCAGTTCAGATACATAGAGCATCTGCAACCAGAGTGTTCAAATGGAAAAAAAAAGCTGTAAAATGTAAAAACAAGCTGGAAAAATTTCGAGGAACACAGCTGACATGACTCTGCCCAGCTTTCCCAGCCATAGGAAGTGAAGGCTTGAGTGAATATGGCTTTGGAAAACCTGTGAGTGTGTGAAATAATCAAAAAGGGTAAAAGCCATATGCTTGAAAGGTCTTAAGTAGATCCCAGTATTCAAATCCATCCAGGATTTTATTCAGTTCATCTCACTCATGACAAGGGTTCAAGATGAGGAACTGTGCAGGATCAACAAGCCTTTCAATCATATTCTGAAAAGTGCTTTCAGTCTTGATGGGTGATAAGGGGGCCCAGCAAAGTTCACCTTTGCTCATGTCAGTAATGTTCTGCATTCAGCAGAAAGAGCAGGAATGAAAGCCTGTCATGCTGAGAAATGTAGGCTGGATTCATAACAAAATTTGGAACAGTCTTAAGTAGTGTTAGATCTAGTTTTGACACTGGCACACATGAATACATATGTTGTCATTATTTTGGTTAGTGATGCTTTTTTGGGTTTATTTGCATTCAGCTGTAGAAAAAAACCCCAAACCATTCAATTCCGTTGGTGTGGAATAGACATAAAGTATAAGCAACCGGAACAGTTTCAGTTTCATGTTCATGTTTTTGTGGGGTGGTTTGGGTTTTGTCTTGTATTCTTTGTTTTTGGGTTTGGTTTGGGGTCTTTTGAGGTTGTCTGGCTATGGTTTTTATTTTAAGTTTGCCAGGTTAAACTACCCCAAAACCAAAATGTTATTAAAGAAAGGATCAGGTTTTGAGATGCAAAACTATCACCTTTAGAACAGCTCTTCTGCTGTCTTTAGCTAATCCCTTGAGAATTCTACCCTCTGAATGGCTTCCATAATTGCAATGTTCAGTCATCACAAAGATATTATTTCTGTCTTATTTGCTGAAATTTTGCCCCTTATTCACATCTGATAATGGTTCTGATTTTCAATCATACAATTCAGACACTTCACAGCAGAAGCAGCAAAGGCAGAACTTTTTAATTATTTTGCAATGCCTTTGTTGCTGGTGTCATTTTTTCTCTCATCCCTACATGCAACTTTTTTACATCTCACAACATGCAATCAGAACTAGAAATAAAGAAAACAACTATAGAATGGAAGTCAGGTTAAAACCCTGTGTCCAAACACCTAAGTGTTTTCTTGTTACCAAACTCACTTCAATGAAGTCTTAAATTTTGCCAGTCATTTATTTGGATCTAGAGCTTCTAAACTACAATGGATTTATGCCTGATGCACTGGAAAAGAGACAAAAGAGGTGTTAATTCACTCACAATTAGCTGCTATTCCAGTTTTACACCCCTGGTATGTTTTTTCTCTTTCTTTTAGTACAGATGTGTATAAGCTTTAAATTAACAATTTGGCTTTAGACTCCATAAAAATGTACGCATTAATTTATGTGTCTTGTATGGCTAAAAAAGATCTAAACACATCTGATAAATTAAATTGCTATGCATAGGAGAAATGCTAGAAACCTGCTAAGAAAAAAAAAATAAATATATATATATATATATATATATATCTTTCCAGGAGAAATACTGGTTTTTAAATGGTCTGAGGAAGGTAACTCTAGGTAGCTTGATCCACTTGATCCACAAAGATTAGGTCTTAGAAACCTAACCAAAAGCGTTTCCTAATTCTTAGATTGAATCTTTATTAAACTTAGATCAAACCATTATTGAACTGAGATCAATTTCTTCCTTAGAATCTTTAAAGAATGACTGACACCTGCTTTTTACACACTAGGTTGATATCCCTTCTTCCAACTTTTTCCTTTTGTAAAAAAATCTTTATATTTTTATAGAAATAAATCTATTCCATAAGTTTTATGTATTTGTTTATTCTAGGATACATCATTAACACTTTTTTTTTAAAAATATTGCTAGAGTTAGACACTTATTATGACAGTTGTCTAACCTGTTTCTAAGGAAGTCACATGTTATCATTTTCACAATCTACCCCAATATCAGATTTTTATTCAGTTAGAATGAGGCTTTTCCTTTTTGGCAATAACATTCTAACATTAACTGCTATTTTGCACCTATCTGCTTTAAGGTCCAGATCCCTTCTTTCTCTGTTTCACACTATTTTCTCTTTTGTCTTTGTATGCTTTGGTTCTCCTTCCTAGTGGAAAACTTCTTGTTCTTTATTAATTTAATCCTCTTGATTTCGGACTCCATTTCTTGAGTGGCCAAATTTATTTTTTTCCTCTGACCCTTTCTTCTGATCTCCTTGCATGAAACACTGTCAAAATATTCCACAGGGTGGAGAGAAATCTTCTGCACAAAAGTCAACTGACATGGTGTTTATACATACTTTACCTACCTGGAGGTAGCCATGGTATTCCTTGAGGGAATTCCCAGGAGCAGATGAACACAGGCAGAGAATACAAGTGCACACATGATGTTTATAATCTCAGAATACTTTTTATGAATGAAGCCCAATGGAATTTAGTTCCACTCATCGCTCTGCTTTGCTCTTATGTGCTTACACTGAGCAGAAAACATCTTTGTGTCATAACTAACAAATGCCACGCTTATGGCTGCTGCATCTGATCTCCTTGTTATGAACACTGTTAAATACATATTTTGGCTTGACTTTGGTGTAGCCATGAGCTTTCTCTACTGAGTCATTTATTTCCCACTGTCTTGTTTACATTAGTTTACAGCTCAGTTTATAGTGGCAACAGCTTTTACAACCTCTAGTTCATGATTATGTGATCAGAGTGGGGGAAGCTAAATGCTCAGAGGTAAAGCGTTATCATGCAGAGGATCATTCTGCTGTTCACTGGGTTGGAGACTCAGGATAGGCATAGGTATAGATTGCCATTATCAAGAGCTATCTAAAAGTCAAAGGTGTTCAGGTAGCAATTCTTGCATGTGTACAGTCTCTGCAATAACAGAAGTCAAACCTAGTATGTGGCAATATGAGGTTTAATAGACAACATAATTGATCCAATGTTGATTTAAATTTAATCTCAAAGCCAAAAGCATGAAATCTATCTCTTCTAAAAGTTAAATTAACACATATCTGAAATATTTTATACTGACCAAAGTAGAATCCATTAATTGATTTTGCTGGAAAAAAATCCAACTCATATCACTTGGGAAATCTGCCCTCTCAAAAAGACTGAAGATCTGAGAGGTATTAATGCCTACTAAAATTAATGACAATGGCTGATGTTCTTGGAAACAAACCCTGTAGAGTTGCATTATCTTTACTTACTGCTTTTTTTTAATGTGCTTTCTATTCTTATTACAAGGTCCAGCAGAAGGACAATATCCTGCAGCACAGCAAAATTTCATCTTGATGTGACAACTACTTTAGTCACAACTACATTTCCTCTCAGAAAGTTATTCTACAATGTATTGAACATTGTCAGTGAACTGACAATGGGACTGTGAACTATTATCAGAGAAATATTTTTCAACATTGCCTTTTGCAGTATTTGATGCATGCTATGAAGGACACCTGGTTTTACTAAAGTTGGAAAAAGAGCTTGGATTCTTATTCCAGAAGAGAGTGTTAACACAAGTAATGAACTATTCTTATAAAGTTTCTTGAAGTAATGAATTTGCATATCTTTGAATGTTAATCACTATCTATATATAGATAGCTACTGGGAAGAGAAACACTGAACCAAGATGAAAATATCAGAGCGCTGTTTATGTGCCAATTTGTGGGACTATCTGTGAGTGAGCAGAACATGGCCCTTCCAGGGGCTGGATCATTCACATGCAGATTATTAGAGAAACACTTTAGGAACAGCTGCCCAGACACCAATGTCTTCCAGTGTCCTTGACAGGTGACCAAATAGCTGTTACATCTCTAGTGCACAGCAGCGGCAGCTCAGCCAAGCTCTTACCACAGGCACAAGCTGATACAGAAGTAAAAAAAAAAAGCTTTTCCCATTTAAGGCAAATTCCATTCTTCTCTGATCAACAGCAAAGGGAGCAGTTAGTGTTCAACAGACCTTTGAGTTTTAAAGGTAAAGACCTTTCTCTGGCCTGATGCAGCTTATCTTGGATTCCATATATTAGTACTTAAAAGTCCATTAATCTGTACTGAACATGCTTTACTAGAAACTTTGAAATACAAAAAGCAGGATAACTGCTGAACAAAACAGAGGGCACAGACTCCTTACCTGATATTCCCCCTGACATTTCAGCATCCAGCCTCTCTCAAACCATGTAGCTGCAGCAGCAGAGATGGGGAGATATGGAGTGACTGAGTCACCTCTGACATTTATTTTGAGTCATGAAAATAATATTATGCATTTACAGTGCAGTAATTCTTCAAATTGAATTTTTCCCTGTGGACTTCTCCAGCGTTCTTCTTATCAGGTGATAAGACTGAGTTTTGTTCGCATTTATTTTCCAGCCATGCTTCACAAACAGTTGAAGGTTTCCCATTCAGGAGGAAGAGTTTTATTAGGGCACCTGGACCAGTCAATCTCTCCATGCCAGTGAACTGCAGGAAAGGCCAGCAAATGGTTCAAGTCACTGGTGCTCTGGTCTAGCAGTCCACCACTGAAGAGAGCAAACATTTTTAATGCATTAAATTTCATTCAGTACTGGAATAAGTGGGTATATGCTATGTGAGGAAATACCAACCCACTAATAAAAAAAAAATTAGTTTAAATTCCTTCAAATTGTCAGTTGGTTTTCACACTGAGTAATTTTCTTCTGTTAATCCAACCTCCGTTACCAGCAAAAGGCAGCTGATTTCTCCAGCTATTGTTTTTCTGTAACTGCTCTGAATTAATTATGCTCATCAATTTACAAACAAATTATACACACAAATATGCAAGGTGCTCCAATGGTATGAAGCTTTGTACAAAAACTTGAGCTACATAAAATCTATTCTGTAATATAACATATTACAACCACTGAAGTAACAAGAATTTTGATTTCACATTTAAAGAAGCTATGAAAGTCTTATTAAACAGACTTGCTGCAGTTTCCTAGTGTCTTCCTTATTGATTAACTTTCACTGCACCTCTCAAGTCTTAGAGCAAGAATTATGATATTGAATTTTTGTTAGAGCTCTTTCTCAAGAATTTCATCCCTTTTTTCTGCCATTACCAATTTCTGTGTCAGGTTCTAATTTTTGGATGTAAATCTACAGCAAACCTTACACCACTTCCTATAGCAACTGTGTGCAATCGCAAAAGGCAAAAAACTCAAAAAAACAGACATCTATATAGCATTCTGTTACCCGCTCTAGCATATGTTAAACTTGTACTAAATGAGGCAAATTATCTACTGTTTGGACTAAAGTTTTACAAATGTTTTGGTGTATTGATATTAAAGTTCTTCATATTAAAGTTCAATAAACTAATAAATTAAAAGACCACTAGAAAATATTTTTCACTTGAAAAAATGTTAATGGCTTGCTTGAACCAAAATTCTTATGATTTGTGGGTTGAAAATTAATTATTCTGAAATAATAATATATTTATGAGGCAAGGTATAATAGATTTCCACTGGTTTAATATATCAACTGAATGTCTCATGTCACACCTGATGAAAAAGTCCACCCAGGTCCTGTAAGAGAAGAGCAGAAGGCACCCCAAGGACTGCTCTGCCTCCAGTCAAGTTTTGCAGGTAAACTTCTGTTGTCCTTCCTATAAAGTGTATGTGCAACCAGTTTATAAGCTAATCCTTTGTCAAATGTTTATAGGTCCTGCAATTAGACATTCTTACAGTACACCCTTTGACAAAACAGACTGCAAACACACTTTCAGCAGATGGAGTAGATGAGTTGATACAACAACCAAGGGGGCACAGGGCCTCTAATATCTCTGAGATCTCTTTTAGTGAGCCTTTGACAGTTTCTTTATGTGTGAAATGAGAACTCAACTGCTTTTCCTGCACAGCTGTATTACAACTGTGATTGTTGGATTATTCATATGGTTTTGTGTTTGTCTTTCTATGAAAATTTTCTCATTTGAGCATCCTTGAGCATATGGGTCTAAATCTGACTTCATGTACTTTAAATGTATCTGCGTTTCACATACATTAAAACAAAAGATGTTAAGACAATAGTATTTTGTCTACATGATAAACTGAGAAAAGTTCTTCAGTATCATAGTGAAAAGTGATTTTCTTACCCGTGTTAATCCAGGGAGCCCTGCTTGTTTGCCATGATGTTGTCACCAGGATTGAGATGTCAGCAAGGAGCACGTGCCCCTTTGCTCTGGCTGGTCCTTCCCTGCACACTGGCCAGCAGGCTGCTCACACACACAGTGCACACCTGCTCCCCTCTGCCTGGGTTTCCTTCAGGGTGGACCAGGCTGGTCAGTGTCAGGTCTGCAGCTACCCACTCTGAGCTGGTTTGCAGAATGGACATTATCACTGAGACCACCAGACCTGTCTCATTTTGAGATCCTCGTAGGGGTCCACTATGAACTGAGTTTTATAGAAGAGTCTAAAGATTTTATACCTTTTATAAAATGTCTAGAAGAACACAGCATTAACCTAGTAGATCTAGGTGAGTCAGAAGACACTTAAGGCCTAATTGAGGGGAAAACAGCAGCTATGATGTAAAAAGATTTTGCTACTTGTCTCTTTACCACAACGTGGAAGAGGAAGGACAAATTCCTTTTATGTCTGATGAAAGAGAAAAACAAACAGATTTTGTAGCATAAGAATTAGGGAATTTGTCTGAGAGAAATTACTATTACTTTTGAAACATGATTCTTGTCATAACCCTTAAGATTATTTAATGTAGAAACTAGAACTTCTTCCATAAAGATCATATCCAAAGATTTATCTATATTAGCAGAGTTAACTAAACACCACACAAAAACCCTCCAGAAAGCCCATTCTCTTTTTTTTTTTTTTTCCCCATGACTTTATAAATCTTGTGCTGCAGAACAGTGCAGCTTTCAAAGATGGGGTGAAGCTTGTTCTTGGCTGTAGCCAAGTGACCAGAATATTTTGGCCAGATATCTGTTTGTATTTTGAATTTCTCAAGCTTAAGAGAAAATGAACCTGAAGAGTGGAATTTAATTTTCTATCCATAAAGTTAGTTTGTTGTTGTTGCAGTATTTCAGGTACCTGAAGGCCCTCTGGAAGGATGAAAGAATACCACACAGTCTGTACTGGGTTAGCACCTAGAGGTCAGGCACCACACTGTGCTGGACAATAATCCTACCCTATCTGTGGACCAACTACTTTTAAAATAAAAACATTCATCCTCCTCATTGTTTCCTCCACATGGTCTGTTGTCCTTCATCTTACACACATTCTGTGCACACCTACCAAGGTATCTCTGATTTGTTCTTGGACTGAATTTTTTGATACACCTAATATCCAACAAGTCTTCTTATCTGCTTGTTTGTTATGGTTTGTTTGGGCTTGTTTGGTTTGTTTCCCTGCTTCTGCCACCTATATTCTCTCAAATATCTTCTCAGCCAAACAATCAGAGGCACTCAAAATGTAAATCTAACTAGAAGTTTTGATAATGCAATTTTTACCTGTGATTCAGGGATCATTGGACAAAACAAACAAATAAACAAACAAACAGAAACCCCTCACTGTGCTGGAAGTGAAATTATATTATCTCCTTGTACTGGTTTGAAAGCAAAACCAGTGAGAGACTCCAAGTCAGAAGTACAATTTAATAAGAGCAAAAGAAAAACAGTAAAATAAAGTAAAATAAAATAAATTCAATAGTATAAAATACCACTGACAGAGTCAGAATACAACTTGACACCCTGTTAGTTAGGGTGTTAGTAGCAGTCCAGATGAAATGGCCTTGTCGAAGCAGTGGTCTTGTAGAAAGGTCTGGTAGCTGGGAGAAAAAGCTGATTCTACTGTCCTAAACCAGGATTATATGCAGGTGGGAATGCTTGGCTCCTCCCCCTGGGCAGAGCATCTCACAATGGGCTGATATCATTCAATGAGTCATGTAATGGGTTCTTGATGGCCCATTGAACAGAAACGGCTTCTGGAGGGAGTTATCTATGAGTCATAGGGCAAGGCATTGATGGGCCATTAGCAGAAGATAAGGGAAACACTGCCCCACCTGGTTCCAACACCTCATGAAGATGGTGATAGAATACATACTTTGGGCACATCTTACATTTTTAACCTAAGACACTCCTTTTAGACAAAACTATGAAAGCCTGAGTTCTATGGCTCTGATGGTTAATCTATAACAGCAATTGAACACTCCAGGCTCCTGGTAAAGTTACAATCATAGGGCTGCACCTTCTTTTTAAAGTGCTCTTACCATGTTGTACTTTCCCCAAATCCTTTTGATTAGATTGGAGCACGAATGTCACAATTTTTATTTTTGCTATTGAACTAGTTTCTTAATTTATGCTGTTAAACATTTTGTGAGGAAATTGCCTATTGTGTTTTGCTGTGGTTTTCATTAATATAATGTAACTCAGCTTTCTCTAAGATTAAAATCAAAGATGAATAACTTTGTGCTCAGCTAGAGCATGCCATTTGCTAATTCATCTGAGATCAATAATGTTTGAATGAATAATTTAGTAAACCACTGTGAATCCTTTTCTGCTGCTTTATTTTCTTTCATAAATTACACTTATTTGCAAAAAATATATTTAGAGAGTTAGGGGAAAATAGTGGTTTGGTTTTTTCTTTTTTTGTGTGTGTTGTTTTGTTGTTGTTGTTGTTGTTGTTTTGGGTTGTTTTTTTTTTCCCCTTAGCAAGCACAAAATTAATTTGTGGTTTTTAATTCTGAATACCTGACTGAAAAAATCTTTAAAATCTTTCAGGAATTTAAATTCTTAATATTGGCTTTTATTAAAGCATTCTTTGGACTTTCTTTTAACCTTTTTTCTTGATGATTTCTTCTATGATGCTCATTGCAGTCCTGTACAAATAAGTGATTATGAACAGCAAATGCAGTGCAGAAAAACAATGTTTACACTCACATTAAGTGTAACACCAGTGTAACAGTTGTCAGACAGATTGATCTTTTGTAGCAAGTCCAAAATGCCTGAAAGAAATTGAACATATGCAAAACACAGTTAGGCCAGTGACCTAAATTACCAGGCATGGGTCATTCCAGGTATTTGGGTGTGATGCCTCTGTTCAAAATCATGTAAGACTGAAAAGATAAATCATGGGATCAAATAGGAAAGATCTCTCCAGTGAAATCTTTTTCCCACAAAGGGATTAATGCACTTTTAAGGGAGGGTTCTAGCTAGGGAGATATGGATTAGGATGTTTTTTAAATCAGGAGTGAATTGAAATTATATTACCATAATTAAGTTTCTATCTTTTCTTCTAATAATTAGTCTGTGATCCAAAAGATGGGGTGAGGGAGAGAAAAGGCCAAAAGTGTTACGAATTTTGGAAAGAGTTTCAGGTAAGGAATGGATGGATGGATGGATGGATGGATGAGACATTAATTCACACAGAATTTTAGCTGTTTTTATTCTAAGACAGATATCTCATAAACTTTATTACATAAATGATTTAAGAAGACTCGTTCTGCTAATGTCACTTCTTCACTGCTTGCCTTGCAGTTATCCTGATGACTTCTTAAGGATATACTTTCAGATTCACAAGATAATGCAATTCTTGCAACTTTCATCCTCACTTTAAAGGAAGAAGATATACCTTCTAATGTTTATGGCTGCAAATAATAAGTAGAAAGCTATTCTGTGCATTTCTTTGATGCACAGAACCTAAATATCTCCTTTTTATTGCCACATTTTTAAGAGAATTCTTCTGGGAAATGCAGAAAAGTGATATACTAGGATTACCATCTGGGATGCTATGGGACACTTAAGAAAAAAATCCACAAGGGAGATTTGTGTCACCTGAATGCTGGACAATGTTACCTTAGACATCCTAGAGAGCACTTAGTTACCACCCTTAGGCAAATGAAGTGAGTCCATCACACAGTGTAATTAGGTTGACATATGCTCTGATCTATTGGATTAACTGCTTAAAGTATAATTTTTCCCTCCTTTATAAAAAGAGAAATCTCACTGAGGATTGCATACCTCACTCTGGCAGTAGTATCAAGCATCATAATACTTGCGCCCCTTCTGGATCTAGACCATAGATATGTGAAGAAGAGCATCATCAATGGAGAATAGATACCCTATATTGTTGTGAATAGCTTTTAGAGTATTTGCAATTTATTCCGTATTACAATCTGAAAACTTTGCTTTTTCACAGATGGTTAAAAAAAGAGGATGAACTAGGATCTAGTATCCAATGTTAATGTCATACTTTGTCTTTATTAAGTGGAAGGTTATTGATTTGAATAATTGCATTGCATGATATGTCATTATTTTGTGTCAGTGAATTAATGCTAACAAAATACCTAGGAAGAGAAAATTAGTTCAGTAATACTGCTGAGAGTCATAATGATGTATTGATTACATATTAACACAATAAGATATATAGTTATATGCAGTATATTAATTCTACATTGATATCCATAAATATTTTTAATATTGTGTCTAATTGTCCAATTATAGTTTCTGTTTGGAACCAGACTATAGGGAATTTTCGCCAGTGAATAAATGTGTATGGTCTTTTTTTTTAACATGTGCAATTGTTTTCTTTTCGATTACAGGAATGTCAGAGTCGAGGTGCCCCTGTAGCTGATCCCACTGGCTACATGCTGAGCAGAACTTGTACCTACAAGGGAAATTTTGACTTGGGCTCTTTATGAACATAATGCAACTGAACTGTGTTACTGGCAAATTATGTGTAAGAAACTTCATTTTATACTGTATATTACCCTTTTTGTGTCAGTGGCATCCTCTCTTCTTTGCCTTTATTTATCCATGTTAGATATTCTCAGGTGTATATCTGAAAACACATTTCATTTCAAAACTGAGGTCTATTGTGAAATAATGACAAAAGAAGCCCACAATATGTCTGTAGTGGTGATTTTAAGCCAGTCACTATGCAGCATTTCTTCAGAGATCTACAGATTTAATTGCACACTATTCAACACTGGGCAGTGTAATTTGGAGGTATTTTCATGTCTCAGGTGATACAAGTTTTTTGGTGCCAGATTGTTTTCTGTGTGAGGAATTCCTCCCCCATTGGCAGCACTGTCAACAACTCTATTTGTCAGCCTGACTGAGATACTTACAAATTACTTTAGATTTGCACATTAACATGCTGCAGAATAACATTTTACATCCAGTATCAAGCGATATATTCTAAACACAAACATCTAATAAATGCATCAAGGCACTTCTTACTCAGCCCCTGGCAATACAGGTGATGCCAGACAGAGCAGCTCCATTGGGGTAGCTGTAATCTTTTCATCTCTGGTTTAAAAGCCTCTATTTCTACTTCCTGCAAAGGTCAGATACTAACCAATACATACAGATGGATTGATTTAGGCAGACATCATAAGTGTCTTATTTAGTTACAAAAGAATCACTGGGGAACTAACTCTTGCAGCTAGTACTGAAACAATAGACCTAAATGACTTGTGGAAAGATTCTCAAACCAGCTAGCTTGGATAACAGAAATTGTCTTTCTGTGCAATGTCAAGCTAAGAATAAGGCTAATTTACTTTGCTTCTTGTCAAGATATAGGGGGTATACCAAATTTTTTGGTGTGCTAGATTACCATTTAGCCTTCTCCCATGAAGCTAAGTAGGTCATCTCTGCACTGAACTGAAGCTACTACAGTATAGATACAACCTAGGCAAGGAAATTTTTCCTAGAATTACTACTTGCCTTTTTTCCCCCCCCTCCATTTCTAGTAGTTGTTTTAGAAAAATCTCATATATTTCTTTGACATCCTCATATCTTAAGACTGACGTATAGAATGGTTAAGTGATTATATAAAATTTACTTATGGATTACAATATCCATGGTAAGAACAAATTTATCTCAGTGTGGTAAAAAAAAATTCCTTTTTTGTTAATTTTTTAATGTAAAGCAGAGGGAGGACATCAGTATAATTTCATATGCTTTAACTGTCTGGTAACAGACTCCCTGAATTTTTTTGACATAATTTTTGCCATAATGTTACACTGTCATATGTATTTCATGATGGTTTAGTGACACATGGAAGCAAAGAATTCAGATTTTAAGATGTGTTCTAAATACAATTACAAGGCCTCAATCACTATATTTTGGGTTCAATATTACTTAAAAGGATCACCAAAGAAAAGCTACATTAATTTGCAGCTCAAACCTGAGAAGTGAGTGCAAGTTCACTGTAACTTGTAACCTAAAACAATGAATGTCTGTAAAACCAGTTGGCAGATAGACAAATGGGATAAATTTCACTTAAACTGATTTTAACTCTCCAAAAATCAGTATTTATGCTAAATTACTCTATGCATAATGGAGACATTTAGGTAGCTGAGGAAATGCAATTTAGATGAAAGTGGTACCTGAGAGACCAAAATATGACATTTAAGGTAAATAGGACAAATAATCTTGTCAAAATGCCTGTGGAAGTATTCAGTGTCTGTGGAAACTGGATGTGAACATAATTCAGTCACCCGAACATTGGTGAGTAGAGCTATTCAAGGAATCCTTATCAGGATGACATAATGCCACTGGATTTGTGAGTAATCCAGCAGTAGAAAATCTGACAGGAGATCTGTGAGTATCTGAGGTGTTAGTGGTTGCAAATGATTAACAAACTGAATCAAGACATGAACTTAAAAAAAATAGAAATTAGAAAATTAGTCCTTAAAGACTAAAACAGTTCAAAACAATTAAAAATGTTGATCCCTCCAGTATCAGTTTTGGGGTGGGGACTCTCAACATCTTTGTCAGTGACAGGAACGGTGGGATCCAGCACACTCAGCAAGCTGCTGACAACACCAAACTGTGTGGGATAGACACCCTGGAGGGCAGGGATGTCATCCAGAGGGACTTTGTGAGGCTGGAGAGGTGGGCCCATGGGAACCTTCTGAAGCACAAGAAGGCCGACTGCAAGGTCCTTAACTTGTGTTGGGGCAATTCAAAACAGAAACAGGCGGGACAGAGAATAGATTAAGAGCAGCCCTGAGTGGAAGGATTTGGGGTGTTGGTTGTCAAGGAGCTCAACATGACACAGCAACATGCACTCACAGACCAGGAAGCCAAAGGTGACCTGGGCAACATTAAAAGAAACATGATCAGCAGGGCTTGATATTGAAATGAGGTGAACTTTAAGGACCCTTTCAACCCCAAACAGTCTACAATTCATGAAAAAATGTTCAATAATATAGTACCAGAGCTATGCCATGATTATATCTGATAAACTAGAATGAACATAAATCTGGGAGTCAGAATAACAAAGAGTTATATGTTATAGATTAGATACTTCAAAATAAATAATGCCCAGACAAGCCAAATAGTCACTCTCTTGCAGATTTTTCTGTATTGTGTTTGTGAAGGCCTCATGATGGTTTATGCCATCCCAGAACTCTCAGTTTCACTGGTAAGCTCCATTCAGGAGATCTGGGCAAATAATAGTACAGATGGAAATTTCTTACTGTTGTGGCAAACCCAGAACATGCAAAATGTGGTTTTGTCTTTCCCTCTTTCATAAATCTTCTCTCATTCTTCTACCTTTTCTCTCACCTTTTTGTTTCTTCTATACTCTAATTACAGTCCAGCATTTCCCCTCCATCCCTGTCCAGACCCAGAACAACCTATGGAAAAGGGAATATATAGAGAGGAATATAATTAGGAAGATGAGCTAAGATTCTGCTCAGGTCTAGACATAAAGTTTTGAGCAGCCCAAGCTCCCTGTAATTAAATTACAAAATTTCTTTGACTGCATGTGGTAATGAATCCTTTGATTGCTCAAAATTTATTTTGATTTCAATAACTGTTGCAAATGAAAATTTATCACAAGTGCAGGAACATCCTCAACAATATGACAAATATTTCAGGTGTTGGTAAAAAACTGTAATATTAGGAAACATTTGGGAGCTTCTGACTTACTAGTAAAAAATTCTGCACTGATTGAGGAAGTGGATTTTGAATGAAGATTTTGAAGACAATTATATTAGGATGAAGAAGCAACAAACTTATTTAGGACTCCACATGCCTATTCTTATTATTTCCTAGAGATGTAGGCCACTAAGGATTATTGAGAGCACTATAGTTAATTCAACTATTGAATTGATAGGTTTTGGAGACTCTAAACTCTCCAAAATACAGGTCGTAAATCCCTTGAGGGGTTGGAGGGGCAGCACTGCTTAATAATTTAAAATATATTGCCTATGACTGTCAAATATGCTTTGTGTATATACCACTTTTCAAAAGGACAACATTTGATGGCCTTTCAAATCAGGAATAAACTCAGGCAAGACTGAGTCAAAACTTCAGATTACACCAGCCAGTAGTAGAATTCAGACATCTCTCAGTCTCACCAGGGAATTGACTTTTTCTTGCTAATTGCTTTGGTCTCCTTGATATGGTTCCTGCTGTGCTGCTTATAAGCCTGACTGATATCCTAGAAATGCCTTCTAAATTACTTCCTTATCAGTGACAAATTCTTTTAGCTCCCTGGAGGAACAAGGAAGAGAGTTGTTTTATCCTCTTTCACTGAAACATGAAGATTACTATTGCTTTTCCAAAACTTTACACACCAACTGACCAAAATGCAGTTATTATGACAGTCTTATTTTGATATTGTTTTCCACAATGAAAATTGTTTATTGTGGATTCAGCACTGAGTCTTACTCAGACTTCTTTGAGAAATGTCAGGGGCATAAAATGAAGAAAAAAAAATGCTGCAAAAAATGGCTACGTGATTTTGTTGATGCCTTGTTTCACTGTTATTTTTTAAGGAAATGGGTTGGGAAAGAAGTTGAAAAGAGAGGAGAAATGGAAACATGCAGCAAGAGGATGAACCCTCAGAAGCAAATTGCAGCTCTTCCTCTGTAACCATCCATTTCTCCCTTCATAGTGCATTCCATCTTCTCCCTTCTGCCTTTTCTTAAAAGTGTTTAAAATATTATCCCAGTCTTTCATTTGCATTTGTTTGTTTCCTGAGTGCTTTTGGCTGTCTGTGTCCTGGATTTAATCAAGAAAACCTGTGCAACCTGCTAGATGATCATGGTGTTACATTATGTTTTTCCCCACCTTTTTTTGCTGCAGGCATATCCAAGTTTGAATTCTCCATGAATCATAATGGAGTTCCAGGTTTGGAATAACAGATTGGTAGTGACACTGTAAAATATAGCTGTCTTGGTTTGTTAAATAGTGGCATTCTGAAAGGAAAACTTGAGGTTGTATTGACAAATCAGAAAATGAAGGTTTTAATTATACTCAAAGTAGGAAATGTGTGATATATGAGTCATAGTTACCTGCGAGGAAAAAAGTTTCTTATGTGTCAGATGTTTGGTGACTACAAGTCACTTTAGAATAGAATGAGAGGTTTTCAGTGACTTAGCATTGCAGCTAAACTCAAAGGGAGCACTGTGATACTCACTGGAAACCGTGACAAGAACTTAAGACTGAAAAGGATTTACCAAAGCTTAAAGCTATGCCTCCTTCATATCTGTATGAAATACAGTTCTTTTTACAAACTCCAGCATTATCCAGTTTGACATTTTTGGCTGCACAGAGGGATATTTCTTTCCATTTGCAGCATAAATGTTTCCATGACAAATGTGTTCTTTGGTGGGTTTATGCCAATATTTTCCCTTAGTTCAGATCATTCTCTCCCATCTATGTTCTTTACTTCCTTGAATCACTTAACAGTCTTAGGCTCATCTCCAGCTGTTCCAGTTTAACCTAAAGGGTTAAACTACCCTTTGTACTTCTTACTGATAAGAAACCATTTTAAAAAGTGAGCAGTTCTTATTATCTTCAGCAGAGGTCAGTGGTGCAGTTTATTATGATTTTAATTGTCCCAAAAGTGCATTGAGACCAAGCTTCTCAAAACTGGTTATCTAAACCAGGTAGCCTAAGGCTCATAATCACTTGTCTTTGAGTTGTCAGAGATGAATAGCCACAAATTCATCACGCCAGGTTTACTGATACAATCAGTGCTCTTTAATAACAAGATTTGGGAAGGTTTATTTACCAATAAACAGTGGAAATTTCTTTCATGTTCTCTTCCTACAGCATGTACCCAAGTTTCCAGACTCTCCCTGCACAAGATACTATTCAATTTCTCTGTGTCTATAAATCTGCATGGTCCTGATGTGTGGAGTGTTAATTTGTATTATAAGGTTTCTTTACTCCATGCCTTCTCAGCGAATGCAAGTTTGGCTTTTGCACAGGTTAGATTTAGTTTTGGTCCTGATGGTGTGCTGGGGAGTAATGTCTACTGGATCACTTCTTTCTGCGTAAGAATATGAGTGCTGGGCAGAATAATTGACAGGTGATTCATCCAGATGTTTTGGAAAGACTGACATCTGTCCAATAAATAGAAAATGATTTTAGGAAGACCAAACCCAGCTTAGAGTACAAGTCCAAAGTTAAGTGTTACCACGTCTTCCTCCTCTGCTCTTGGCTTGTTGAATCATGTTTTCATTCTCAATTACTGTGAAGACTTCAAAGGCCAGCTTTACATAAAATAGGCAACTACCTTCATAACACATCCAAAAAAGAAATAATTAGAACTGCAGTTTATGGCTTGATCCTAAGATTAAGCACAGAGTACAGAAAAGACAGACAAGGTCATCTCTTTCCTCCAAGCAAGGGATCAGAAAATGCAGGTCAATTTCTCCGTGCAACCTTGAGAGAAGGTGGTGGGCTGGAGGCCCAGCTCCATGCAGAGGACAGAGTGCCCAGCTGTACTGGGAGGGACCATGGTGGGCACTTCCCATTCTGTTATGCTGCCTCAGGACCCTTTTGGGCAATGTGAGGCTTTTGTGCTTGCTAAGCATCGCCAGAGCAGCCAAGCTTCATCAGTCTAACGGGGAATAGTAATGTGTTTAAAAGGCATGTGAGAGAAAATGGCAAGTGCCAAAATGCATAGTTCAGAACCCAGGTTGCCTTCTGCCCTGGGACTATTAATTTGGGCTCATCTACCAATTCTACAATTCCAAGATAACTGCTGCATGATAACAAGTGCAATACTTTTTAATTATTGCACCAATCCAAATAAGAACTGGATTTCTCCCATAAGCCTAGTACACCAGAGTTCACCAAAGAACATCTTTAATAACTGGACTGAGGACCCTGAATTGGCTCAAGTGTACAAGTGGTATAAAAAAGCAGTGTATAACCCTTGCTAGAACATATGCTGGTCTTACCTGGAAGTGTTCATCAGCAAGCATCTTTAGCCCTAACAAGGGATACAGTTATTGTGCTCTGTGTTTTATACAAAGGAAAAAATTGTTTTGTCAAAGTCAGAAGTAAGCCTGTGGTATAAATTGGACAATTTGTAGATCTGACTCATCAGTCCACAGTTTTGCCATATACAATGTCCTGTAGGCTATGCCAGCTCTGCAAACTAGCTGTTAGAGTAGAAAACAATGACTGCAAGCAGCACAGCCAGCAGTTTTTAAGAGAAAAATCTAAATAAAATATATTATAGTAATAAAACAAATTAGCAGCTGTTATCCTGAGGCAACAGCAATGAAGCTCTCGCAAAACAGGCCTTTATTAGAAGTAGTAACAGTAATCATAAGTTCAAGTTTAACTAAGTGAGCCATTAAAAGTGTAATGCTGAAATGAACTGAACCAAATGACAAAGTAAAACATGCCTGGGGCAATGAACAGGTTTTTAATTTGTTTAACTTCCATCTCTCTGGTGTCTGGCACTAAAAAATGATGTGACAAAAGACACTCTAGTCTGAACACTAAATAAATTAGTAAAAGCACCAGCAACAATAGCACATACAGCCTATTCATCTCCCAGTGTGCTAACATCACTAATCCTCTCTGGCCTTGTGGTCTGGTTTTCCATTATTCAGGGAAAACCATAGTCCCACTGGGCACCAGGATGGTGTGTGCATGCAGTCAGAGAGATCTTCATGCAGCAAAGACCTATCAAACCCCATATTCTACCACATTTTGTTACATGAGAGGTTGCTAAGCTCAAATTTACCTGAAAAATCACATCTGAAATTTCGTGTGTCAACACTTCTTTTCAATTTATGTGTTCTAGGGGGGAATACTGCTAGTGTATACTGCAGGCACATCCAGGCAGGCCTGGCATCTCCTGGACATGGTAAAGGATTATGTCATTCAGAGCAACTCTAGGATATACTCAGAAATTGACTGCAAAATTGGAACAGAAAAGAACCTCAAATTACATTATAGACACATTTTCCAAACCTCTCTAGACCACAGCATCCTGTAGAAATTTTATTCTAGCTTTCTCTGAGATAAAATGGTAGTTACTTTGTAGTATAGTCATGACAGAACTCTTGTTTCATTCATATTTACATCCCTATTTTTAGTTTGACGGGTTTAGCTCCTACAATCCTGCTTTTGTGAAAATGTAATTTCTTGTTTCCCAAAATATTAATGAAAATAGTACCAGAGAAATAAAGGTAACTATGGTTTTCATATAGCATTTGTAAAATTACTTTAAATATTGTAAATAGCTATTTCCATCACCAGGCATGTTGGAGAAAGTTAACTAGGAAAAAAAAAAGCCATAATGATTTTCAAGGATTTGCTGAAGGCAAAAAATTGCATTTTATAAATCAAATTCCTTAAAAATGCTGACTTAGTTTCAAAATCATTTTCTCTACTTATCTTCTGAGTTTCTCCTTGCTGTGCTAGAAATTGTACAGTGAACTTTATATGAGCTGTGAAAATGGATTTGTGATTTTTAAGCTAGCAAATCTAAACCAAAATAGTTGCTACCATTAAAAAAAAAAATACCAAAACAAAACAACAAAATCCCCTGCATCAACAGCTTCTGATGTTAAAAACAACAAATTTGACTAGTCAAAATCTTATTATTACAAACATTATTACACAATGTAGACTCATATTTTTTACTTGATTTATGAGTCATTGAAATAGTTTCCTCTTGCAAAGAACTGCATGCTAGTCTAAATGTAAATAACTTCAATAAAATCATTTGTGCCTGGAATACTAGGAGTTAGAAGAAAAAAAAAAGGGGAACTGATTGGTTTATTATGACAGCTTCGTAGTGTGAGTTGTTGGAGTCTTTATAAGGGGCCAAGAACAGTTGCAGAGTGTGTGATCCAACTCTGCTTACTGTAGTGGAAGGTACAGGACTCACTGGGAAAAAATATGGAAAAGGGGCAACAACTGTTTACCTCCTAGTCTCTGGCAACCTGATGTTGCATCCAAAATGTTTCATGGATCAAATCCATTATGACAAATTCTATTTTTAAGCCATGTGTGTTAAGTACCTTTTCCTATAGCAGTTTGGATATTGGCCTACATGTTCAGCTTTTTTTCTATATGTATAATCATGATTTCACAGAATTTCTGGGAAAAAAAGTAGGAGGAAATAGAAGTGTATTTTCAAAGCAGCTGAAAATTAAATTTAATTTCACTTAAAGAAGAAAGATCAAAATCTTATTAGCCTTTTCATCTGCTGGCTAGCTCATTTATATTCACAACCTGTCTAAATACTTAGAACTAACTTAAAAAATTGTTGTCACGTACCTAAACCAAAAATCATTACACAAATTTTTAAATTATGTTTCCCTGTAATTTCTAGTGTGTAAAAATCTTCTGAAAAATCTTATACATTTCAAATATTTGGTGAGTTGTGGTATGCAGAAGAAATGTGCTTTTAACTCTACCACTTTTCTATGTACATCAAGTGGTTGTTCAGGTGTACTACCATTACAAAGGTTATAATTGCAAGATACAAATCATGCCTTTGTTTGCTGTGATTTATATTAAAAACCTAAAATAACCCATATTTAGAGGCTGGTAATTTGTGATGATGCATATAACAGTCCCTGAAGAAACAGAGTTGAAGGAGATCCTGTCTTCCAGCTAAAGGGTCATTTGCAGTGGTAAGTCGATGCACTATTCCTGAAAGCAAAACTCAGAAGTCCTCATCACCTCAGGAGTTATTTACCTGTAAAAAAAAATAAAAATCAATTCTGGTCACAACACTGATTTGTCTGAATACAGAGAAGACACCATGCTTCCCAAACTGGTGCTCTCTTGGGTGTCTTGTCATCATTTAGGGCACGAAGCCTTACTTGCAGGGGACAGCAGGGGACATTTATAGCTCAGGGTTTGCTGTGCAGGGCATTTTCATTCTGAGTCTCTGCATAACTTGGAATGTCAGAAGGCTCTGTGAATGTCACAAGATTCCCTGTGAATGGGAAACAGGAAATATTCTTTGTGGGTACAACTGCATTGGTGAATAATGGCTCCTCAGCTCATTATCAGGTCTAGTTCCCTCCTGTGTGCATTGAGCACAAAAAGTTACATGATTCTCAGGCCTCCTTTTTTGTGAAGAATCTGTTAGTTTGGATATAGTTCACTACAAAAATTGCTAATATGAAGTAGTATGGAGGAGTCTATCACATTTGACTGCATACACCCTCCTCTAGTGTAGTTCAATGCTATTCCAAAATATGTATACTTACTCTTTCAGGTCCTTAAAAGTGAAAAAAAAAACCAAATGCCAATATGCATGCAAAATAATTATTCCTTAGGATTGCAGAGGCAGCATATGGGGCCCAAAGTCCAGAGTCAAATGTTGTGTGGTTTGGCCTACCTGCTTAAGGAAGGTGAGTGTGTGTGGATTAAGAGGGAGTTCAAGCTGTTCTGTCCAAGTTGAGATAAATGAATTTTGCAGTATGGATATGTAACATGGGTGATTCTGGAGGTTTTACTTTTGTTTTCTCCTTTGGTCATATAGGAATTTTAAATGTCTATAAATTACAAATGGGTCTTCTGCAAGGTTTTTCCATGTCTAATGGAATCTTCTTCAAAGTTTCTTCAAATGAAGTTGCAATCTTCACAATAACTTTGTTATTGGTGATGTTTTTTACCTACCTCCCTAAACTGATGGTTCACTTATGCCTCAAGGAATGCTTGTATCTCTTTTTCTACAAATATTATTTTATGCCCTATCTAAAATAACTATGGATGTTCTCATTATCCTTGTAAAGGTTTAATCCTTTTTTAATTCCTGCTAAGCTCTTGGTCTGAATGCTGAATTGTGACAATGGGATCTAATAACATATTATTGAGCCTTTGAATATTTAAAAACCCTCTTAGTCTATGTTTTCAAAGTACATTTCACCTGCCATTTTTTTACTGCAGAATTTACTTAAAAAGAAACACCCACTTCTTTGAAAGACATGTTCAGTTAACCTCTTGACTGTTGTCCATTTATATATGCATTTCCTCATTTTTTGAAAAATCTATTTTTTATTATTATAGGTTTTTAAAGGGAAGGCAGGTTTAGAGGTTAAAGCTTTGAGTTTCCTTGTTGTGCAACTTCTGTCCATATAATCCTGAGCAAATCATTGAGGACTTTTGCCCCAGTGATTCATCTGTACAAAGGGAATGATAACATTTTCTATCTTAAAATGCATTTGGCAATGCCCAGTGTGGTACCTGGGGTTCCCTCTAGGTGTACTTAAAAGATAGTGTCATTACTTTTTCTAAGTTATTCCTTTCTTATTTTAATCTTTATATTTTTATTTACAGAGGATTTTATTTATATGATTCCCTTAGTGAGGATGATGGATTTAAACATATGCTAATCTCTATTACGTAAAACTCAGCTACATTAATTAATGAAAAAGCTTCTTTCTGTTTCATCATTTCATTTATATATTAATTTCCTTGTGTTTTCTACATTTAGGGCTATATAACATATCACCTGGTGTGGTGTAGAAATATCACTGTTTCAGGAAACATTTAGAATATCAATAAATTAAATTTCATCTAAGTAGATCATTTGTATATATGTGGGTGCTTCACAATTTGTTTTACAAAATGCTGAGTCCTTCCTTTTCATTACTTTCTTTAGTGATAAGAACTGAATCTGTCAATGAATTATTTGCTGAATTTTGTCTGGATATTGACTATATAACAACAATTTAGACAGATAAATATAGTTAACAGATGACCATTTCTGAAAGAGTTGAAATGGTTATGCAGACAAATCATAAACACCATTCAAATTTAAAAATAAAGAAATTATCCAGAGGAGAGAAACATACCATCTCTCAATGACTTCTCTTTATTTGAACTACAAATCAGATATCCTAACAAATACATGAGCAATTTTATGCATGAATTACATTTTTTTACATAGGAAGTTTAACAGTGAGGAAAAAAAAGTCTTTGTTCCCCTAGGTAAAGTCAACCAGGGCATTCTTCTCATTTGGCCTTTATTTAGTTACAGTGATTTAGTGAAATCATTATTTTAAGTAAAAATTCTTATTAAATACTGCATTTATATTGCAAGGATGGCTCCTATCTACACCTTTAAGCAGCTTCATTACACTGTTAGTTCTGCTTTGTCAGTATTTCTGTGTTAAACTGTTCATATGACTAATTAAAATGTGATTCTAAATTCTATTTGTTATAGCTTCTATTATCTTTGTTATAACACACCGACATAACATGTTTATGGGTTCTGTAAGCTAATCTAATTTAATATTGTGCTTGTAAGTGAAATGTCCTTAATAGCAACAGCTGCCCTTGGAATGCTGATTTGAATATATATGTACAAACACAAGCACACATAAATATATATATTAGTCAGACTGCTAGGTTTTACCTACTTCTAGCCTTGCTGTGACTCCAGAGAAGCAAATATTTTCATGGTTGAGGATCTTAATTCATATTCAATTAAAGGAAAGAGAACTGAGTGCATGATAATCACATCCACACTATATCCAATTCAAGGACAAAAGTAAAATAAGCATATGAAGAAAATGTAGTTTGATATTTCATATTGCTCATGGAAAAGCAGATACAGCCTTCCTTTTTCCAGGAGAATAGTAAATATATAAATAGGCCATATTTCTTGGTTTCATGGCCTTTAGCATATGGGCTTTGCATCTGCATCACCCTTTATCTTTTCCACCAGGCAGCACTCAGTTCCCTTGTTATTTTCCCTCTGTTTATATTTCTCCACTCTTGCAAGTATCATTGAAGCCATGGATTTGAAATTGATATAAAAAAATTAAAATTATTTTGTGGTATATAATATACTATCACCAGTACATGATCCTTTGACTATTCCTACTTAAATAATCAGAAGCATGGATAGCTTGCCAAAGGTGCTTCCAGTTTTGTACACCAGAAAGAAACTCTGGTCTAAAAAGTTGATTGTCATCAGATTTTGGCAGTAAAGTTTCTTCTTAATGACCTAGAGTAATAGACTTTGTGATTAAAGGTAGTCTGGGAGTTGGCAGAAGAGCAGTGCTCATGAAAAACCTTGTAAGAATATTTTGGGTGCTTAAAAAATGATTTCTTTTTTCACAATATGAACATGTCAGAAAGACTGCTTGTTAAATTTAAAAAAGAAAACCCAACAAACAAATAAATTAGTCACATTGAAAAGAACATAAAACTGAGTTTCCACTGAGATTATGTAATATTTTTGGTACATATTACAAAGAAAAATCCAGTCAACAGTTATGTTTCTTCTCAAGAATTTTATTCTCCTCCACTGAAGTAAGAAAATCAGCAATTTGAGTACCAGTGAAAATCCAGTCAGTATCTATAGCATATATTTTCCAACTTCTGCTTTATTCCAAGTGTATTATTGCAATTTCTGAGCATCTTAGCGTCTTATAGTCATGTTTTGAGCTATGTGTGCAACAACTGACCTTTCCACAGGTGAATTACAAACCCAGCTCTCTCCAGCCAGAGGACTAAGTGTGCCTTTTAAAACAATAGCTTTGTAAAGGGCTTCCAAGTTACCAATGTCAATTTTTCAAATTATCTTGCTCTGAATGAGCAATTTGTCCCACAGAAAACACCTAGACACACATTGTCTATCATTTTACATCCTCTCCTATGTTTTCTGTTGTTAACACAAGTGGCCAGCTTCTTAAACCTGAAGCAACAGTTAGTGAAAGGTGAATTCCAAGCTCATTTCAAGTGATGAAACCACCAAGAGAATGTCATTGTACTGTGTTATACTAGGCTACATTATACTAGACACTATGGAAAAGCATTTACAGTCACAGGAAAACAAGCCCATATCCTGCCCCAAGGAATTTCCATGAAATAGGCATGATAGATACAATTAAGGAAAAATACCTTATTTCAAAGATAGGCTGTGTGGCACGAAGAGAGCAAAAGACATTGGACAGAGATTGCAAACTACAAGACTACAAGAAAAGCTTCTCAGTTCAAAAGGCTCAGTGTAAAGGGAATCTTTTTATTACACCTGTTTCTTGGAGATCACATCACAACAAATTGATTTCTTTTTGCTCACTAATAAAATCTCAAGTTTTCAAGGCAAGGAAATTTGGGTTTTCAAAAGACTTTATAAATGAAAGTAGTTTAGAGAAAAAGGCACATTATGTGCATACAAACTTCTTCACTTTCAATTTAGCTGATATGTTCCGTTAAGATGCACAGATGCACAGACTAACTCCTTAATTTATAGAAAACACCTTCAAAGTGTAGTCCACTAATGAATGTGTAGTTCACAAAAATGTAAGTCAGGAAAATATATTTAAGGTATTTGAAAGCTTATATCAAATACACCATACAAATAAATTGCATGAAAGAAGTAATGCAGAAAAGCTGATGGACAGATGGTTATTGAATTTCTTAATCAGGACCAATTTCTTTTATTTACACATCTGATTGAACCAGACAATCATATGACATGATATTCTTAAAAATGGATTCTACCATAGCAGTGTTAAAACTTAATTTCATGTGTAAAATATTGCATCTGGCATGTCCAAGACACAAACATCTGTGAATGCAGAGGCCCAAGATTACTGCTTCTGTTCTTGAAATACAGACAACTGTTGCAGTATACACTAAAAAGCAGAAGTCTGCTGCCTTAGGAGGAGTAACTCTTACCATAGCTCAAGATTTTAGTTCTAGACTTTCAGCTGAAACATTCAATTTCAACTATTAAAGAGGCAGAGGCATTTTTTTTGTTTATTTTCTTATGGAGACAAAAGATATTGAATGCACTATGGATGTAGTATGAGGAAACTACTCAGACAAGAAAAAGCTTGAAACTTCAGACCATATTGCTCTGTGGATATCACTAACTTGTCCTGTATTTGGTAAGCTGCGGTATTTTCTTCTGAGAGTCTCTATACTTTTAAGGGTCTTTTGTTACAAATGTTTACACAAATTTCTTTGCATTCCAATACATTTTTATTAGAGATTTTTTCCTGAGCTGAATAAGGCATTCTGTCCCACCCAAATAAAATAGCTGTCTGAATGGGAGAATGTTGTTAGCTGTAATAGCATATCTAAGTGGCTTTGAAAAAAGAACACATTAATTTGTAGCTTGTGCCCATCTTGCACTGAAATATTCATGCAACCTCTGAAAGTGTTGTCAGTAAAACATCTGGCTTGAACACAGAAGTTCACTATACAGACGTGGCTGCTATTCCCATGTCCCATGTGATTCTTTACATGCTCAGCTTGGCTTGATTAAACCCTTCTTCTGCTTAGTTTCTGTGACATAGATGTATTGGCAATGATTACGAGGATTTTCAAAGCAAAGTGCCTCTTGAAGTGCTATAGGCCAACTTGTTTAGCCTGCAGCATGTTTGTACTGCTCAGGTTGATTATCACTTCTAACAAAACAGTCCCTAGTGACTCTCAGCTGCATTTGCATATATTTCAGACGGTGTATGTACTGAAATAAGTAGTAAGTAACCTTAAGGAAAAATTATGTTAAATGGGCAGGTACTGCAGTGCCTACCAGTTCACACCTTCAGCTGGAGTTATCCACCTCCTTGGATTTAAAAAGAAAAAGACTTAAAAAGAAAACACATCTTTCTCCCACCTATTTGTTCTGAATTGCCAAAGCTTTCTACTCTAGCAGAGACTAAATTTGGTGTGAATGCTTTTTGTTGGTTTGGAGGCATTTTTCATATATGTGTGCAGATTTTTATCTGTGATTTTAAAATCAAAAATTTTAAGTTGATTTTTTTAATATATAAATATATATATATATTATTTCAAGGTGGTCTGAATCTCTCTCCATCCTACTTTTGATTGTGTTTGTCCTTAATCTTGTTTGACTATTTTCTTTTAACTACGAAATCATATTTTGCAATGATAGCTGGAAAATATTTGGGATGTTATACATTTTTTTGGTAAAAATATACTTTTTTAATATATATTTCCCCTCATCTAAATATTTTTACTGTAAAATTACCAGATGCTGAAATACTTTACCTAGTATTATGTCCCAAACAATAATATACTGAAAAGATATCTGACCTTATAGGCTTATTCTAAATCTAATTCTTTGCTTCTCATTTCCACTATTTTCACCTACTTAAGTCTTTGTCCATGGTATGTGATAACCCATGTTAAGGTGATCAGAAAGAGTAGCAACTGCACGTATTCCCAGCACATTGTTTGTATGCCTATTTTATCTATATTATTTGGATGCTGATCCTCAGTAAAGGAGGCAAACAATGCATTTTGATAGCATCAGTTATTACGGAAGCATACAGATATTTCAAATCATCTTGTTGGAATGGAAAATCTTTTCTTCTTTATCTGTATCTCTGTCGTGGACAATCACCTATGTGCAAAGGAGATGACATGTTCTGTCCAAAGAAATTTCTTACAGGAAGACACATTCTCTCAGCTCTCTGAGATCCTCTGATCACAGGTAACTTAAAGGGAAATCCCTTGTCCTTTACTGAAAGGATCTTAGCTTGTTATTTTTGTGGACGTTTTCTGCCCAACATGGAACATTCCCTTTCTTATTTCCATCACGTGTAAAAGAAAGTGTGAACCAGTCCAACATCTTCAAAGAAAAGTTTAGCAATCTAGCCACTGACTAAAATTAAATTGAAATCTTTTCTGAAAAAAAAACATATTTTTCCTACAGTCGCCAACACCTCATATTGTGCATACGGCAATAAATAGTCTACATAGTTGTCATTTTGCTGAAATAGAAACAACTTATTGTTATCTCATTTAGTATTTTTAGACAAAAGAGAAATTGCATTAGGAATATTTGAAAAACAAAACATGTTTGAAACAGATTGCTCAAAATTTTAAAAATGTCTCTAATTGTAAATGCTAAATCCAAGGTAGGAGACACTATTTAGTCTGTATAAAAAAGTGCACAAATTTGCCTCCAGCTATTTGTCCACCTTATTTTCTCCAATTATATCATAAAATGAGTGATAGGTCTTCATCTGATTTTTTAGACTGAGTGTCAAAAGCTTTCAATTACCTTTCCTCAAAGAGCTTCAGAGCTGCAGGACATGGCTCATTTTGCCAGTGCTGAACACAGAGAAATATGAATGTGTTCCCAAAGGATGTTTATCTTTAAACCATGAAGTTGAAAGTGTCTTTGAAAGCTTTCTAGATATTAGAATTACTTTTGTACATCATGAAAGGCCTTATCAGCTGTATTTTTTAAGTTTCTGCTGAATTGACAAAGATGGCAATGTAAAATTATTTTTCTTTATTTGGTAGTTTGCTGGAATTCTATTAAGCATTATTAAGATTTTAAACTCCAGTTTTAAAATTAGAACCACCTGGTCGTATATGAGCTAAAATTTAGCATGTAATGAATGCAAGAAAGTATAAAATGCTTAGTCTTTGGTCATAAATGTAAATAACTCTTATCTAAAACTTGTTGGGGCAAAGCTTAAAAAAATGAAAAAAGGGTTTAGTTTAGTGGCGCACAGCAGATTGCAGATGATACACTTCACATCTTGGTTCCTACAGACATACTAGTTTTAACTCTATTGGGCCACTTTTTCTAGGGCAAAACACCATCACCACCAAAAAGCACCAACTCCCCCTTCCCCCCCAAACCCACACAAAATATTTTAAAAATCCCCAAAGCAAACAATCAAATCTAAAGTGAAACTAATCCTAAATATTTTAGGTGGTTCAGGTTTAAAAACATTTTTTTGTAATAAAGGTTAGCTCACAATAAGAGGTTCATGTAAAGTCCATGAATTTGACATTGGAGAGTGATTTAATGATCAATTCTATGCAATTTTCCTTGAATGCTATATAGAAGATATCGCTTCAATGACAAACACAGAAGTTAAAATATGAGGTTCTTTGTATGTATTGCAGTTTAGGACACAGAAATGTGATAAATATTGAATCTAGAGAAAGACAATGCCATTTAAGTTAATTTTATTTGGTAATATAAAATGTTTTTTGTGATAATGAAAAAAGTATAATCATATATAATTATAATAATGATATGTATAAAAGTGTATGTATATACTGATGGCAAATAATGTTTTAAATTAGCTTGCTGTTTATAATGACTCATCTATATTATGTTATCTTTAAGGGAAAAAAAAGACTAGATGATATACCAAAGGAAATAGTCTTGCGAGGTAAAGTGCTTTTTTTGACTTTCAACATGGTTTACTCATCAAACATGTTTACCTTACCTGTTTTTAACTGTCACAAATTACTGGGACAAAATGTTAGCTAAGCTTCTTTTTTCCTGGTTTTGTGTGAGAGGTTGAATGGAACAACTTCCTGAATCTGTGTCTCCCAGGGAATATCCTGAAGTCATGAAAAACTTGTTAATGTGCCACCAATCTAACAGAACATACTTATTGCTGACATAAGAGATTACCAAATCAGAATGGACACATTAACTACTTAAATTAAAAAATGAGCTCCAAAGATGTAGCAATATTTGGAGAACATAAAATGCACAATGTCACAGAGGGGAAAAGGAAGGAGGAACTGAAAACAGCTCAGCACAAGGGGTGTACCAAGGAACGAACTCCATCTCTAGCAGCAAAGCCACAGGAGAATAACTTCTAAGACATCTCAGCTTGCAAAAACAGAAATGAGATAAATAGATCTGATACTTGGCTTCATGAGGCCAGCGTGTTGAGCCCCACAAAGGTGTATCAAGCTCTGAGAGTGTCCAGCAACCTCCCAGAAATGGCTTAAGAATAATTAGCGGGATGGCTTGATCAGAGGTGTTTTGAAAAAGCAAAAGGGTTTTAATTAAAGCAAAAATAACAAACTACGCAAAACAAAAGAATAAAAGCTGTGCACAGTGCAGGGAGGTCCCTTGCATCTGCTAAGACACTCGGAAAAGTCCTGAGAATCTCTGTGCTCTCTCCTAAGTATTCAACAATCTAGGAGGGATTTATAGCTATAGAAAATAGCTACATCTTTGAGAAGCAGCTCAAGGGTCCAGCAGGTGCTTTTGTCCTGGTGCTGGGCTAATTATGGTGAGTGAAGCATAGAAGTTTCTGGTTCTTTTTCCTTAAAAGTTCAGGGGTGAGGCTTAAACTCTTCCCTAATAAGGGATCACCTGCTCGGGTGTGGGGGTGGACTGCAACATAGATCCATCAAAAGGTGGCTGGTCAGGAAAAGGGAAAACAACAGTGAGAAGATAAATGGGAAAACCTGCTTAAGAAGGTGTGAGTAACGGGGTTGTTGAATCTGCAACCAGCCTTTGGCGCTATGTCTGTGGGTAACACATATCAGGGTTGTCAGAGCCATGAGCAGGGGCATCTGGAGAGTTATTTCCAACACAAATTTGCACTCCATTTCCAATTCCCACTCTATATCCAATCCCAAGAATGTTGTCAGTTAAGATGAACCCTGGATCCAGAATTTAGCATGACTACACATACGCATGCAAAATTTATCTGTAATTTATCTGCACTGCTTAGTAACAGGCAGCAAGCTCATGCTCTAAACTCTTCTCAGCGGTGCTCAGACACTGACCTCCAGTGCAGCAGTGCATCTGTACCCATGTAATCCAGTCAGATTTTCTCACCTCTACTTTCTCATCTGCATTTTCTTGCAACTTTTTTTAGCACATGTTGATTTTGTCTTTTTCCTTCTTGAAAAATTAAGACATACCCTCTTAGGACCATATCTCCTCTTTGGTCTTTCAGTTAAAAATTATAGACAAATTTTTGACATTTAGGTCAAGCATTTCTTTAAAGGCTTGTCAGGAAGAAGAGATAAATGTATACTAGAATATGTTATATTTTAGTTCTTCATGACAAAAAAAGGAGGCAGGGGAATAACTTCACTACATCTTTTATGTCTTCTAATGCCCCAGGCTAATAAAATCAAACGCTTTCTTTAAAGTATAAAGCTATTTCTTAATTCATGCATTTGCAATGTTTCCAGCATCATTAAGAACAGATTTCTGAGTCTGCTGTAAGTCACTGAGCATTTCCTTTATGTGACAAGCAATCTCACAGAATAAAATAATCTATACTACTCAACAACTAATCATACCAAAATGAAATTGCTAGAGAATTCTCAGTCCTTAGGTACATATTTTCAGCTTTATGCTCAGGTATATCAGGCCTGCTAATAGTAGCAGTAAATATATGTTTAATTTTGGCTTTGTAAAAAGAAAAAAAAAACTTTTAAGTGAAGAACAAAGACATAGGTGTTAATGCTTGAACTTGGCAGATAGAAAGAAGGAATAGCTCACTCAGGCTTATAAAAACACTGGAAAATTTGGCAATGGAAGGAAACATATATTTGGCAGAGGGCAAAACCAGAAGGGAATACAATTTCAATGTAGCATAAGAGGAATTCCACACTTAGAGAAAGCCAAATGCGAAGGAGACATTTGAATTCCTTGAGACTGCCCGGACTTTAAAGGGTTAAAGGGCACTCAGAACTTTCAAAATATTCTTGGTATATACGTGTGTTATCCATACCTGTTCTTGCTGACATGAATAGACTTTGATGACTGAATCTCCAACGAACTGCATGCACCTGTTTGCCTTCTCTGTTAGGAACTGCGGGAGGTCTCTGCCAATACTGGAGGTCTTTTATGTGCACAGCAAGCAGGCATGGCCAGTTGTGAGGCTGGACATCAGAAGAATTAATTTCTCAGACTTTAGGCCATCAAAAGGTTGTTAGATTGCTGTGGCTGGATCACATCCCAGTTAGTCAACCAGAGAAATTGGTGATTCAAAGCCCTACTCATCACGATGCTTAAGCACCTTCTGAGCTTTAAGTGTCTGAGTAGTGCCACTATTTAAGATGGGAAAGTTAAAATCATTAAAACTCACCCTCCCTCAAGCTTTGCTAACTGGGTCCTCAAAGAGAAAGGGCTCCTGGTAGTGCTATCAACTGATGGCTCTTACTAGTGCAATTATAATTTCATTTTTTCCTGTGCCTTATTTAAAATGCAGTTAAACTCTGATTATTCACATGCTTGTAATGACTGCTTTTCTTAATCAGTGCTCTCAAAAATGTCACATGTCCCTGTGCTCAGACCTAAGCAGGAGGGAGGTCCCTGCTGCTACAAGTCTTGCAGCATCTCACAAATCTTCCTGGTGCCACTCTTGGTGTCCCTTCTGCCCCCAGCCTGCCAAAACAAGATGGAGCAGTAAGAGAGAAACTTCTAGCTGCTTCCCAGCCCCTGTGAAATGGCCACTGCTCTGCAGGCTCCCAGGTAGGTAGACTTATGCAAGAATATCACAAAACCCAAAGCTTGAGCCAAAGTTTGAGGTCTAAAGGTAGTCTGTGTCCTTTCTCACTTGTAAATTTTAGTGAACCTGAGGAGAGTATGATGTTAGGCAGATGAATGTAACTGGACATAAGTGAAGTATAGGCCTGATTCCTCTCCTCCAATCAATGCACTCCTCCTGTCCTACTTTTTTAATCTGTGTTCAGGGTGAACCAGCAGTTGTGTTACATACTTTTTTCTGATTGCTGGCATGTTAAGTGGAACTTGTAGACACCTACTTAAAAAATGAAATAATTTTATTTTGCATACTAGAGAGGAAAGAAGCCATCCTTTCCAGTGCACCTGGTGAACCTTTCCTTTCCTTTCCTTTCCTTTCCTTTCCTTTCCTTTCCTTTCCTTTCCT
>VYXD01005839.1:632006-642302 GCA_013397195.1 Hylia prasina
CCCCTCCCCTTTCCCTCTCCTTTCCCTCTCCTTTCCCTTCCCTTTCTCAATTTCCTGAAAGAAAGCAGTGACACTGAGCAGGAGTTCTGTACTTGGGAAGTGAGGGAGAATCTGGCAATCTGTGCTGCTGACTCAGTGTCACAGTGCAATGAGGCATGTTTTACCATCTCAGCGATGCACCAAGCCCGGGAAGTGTTCTAAAAAATTCAACTGCATGGAAGAGGGGTTTACAGCCTTTTGTTGTTAGGGTTTAGCATCGAGTTGCACAAAGAAAACAATCTGTGTGGCTTGCCACGTTATCAGCAGGGGCTCTGATGCATCACCATGGTGCACAGAACCTCGTAGAAGACTCAATAGTTTGGGGCTTAGTCTATTATGTCTCACACCAAGACAAGTGTTTTATTGTTTTACATGAGAAGGGTGGACTTCTGGCACTACTCCAGTTTTCACATTGCCAGCTGTGTCTTCAGCTTGAGAGATTTCCTGTGTGCTCTATGTTTGCTTCCAAGCAGCATCAAATTCCTTGCAAAAATTTTTTACCACAGTTATATTTTGCTATTTTGGAATACACTAGAAGTGTATATAATACAGCATATTTAATTTAAACTTTTCTCAAACTGGTATTAATAAAAGGTGTTTTAACATGTGCCAGAACTTTACATTCATTACATTATTTATAATATCGGGGGAAATTAGAGGAGCTAAAGAAACTTTCCCAATGTCATGTTGGTGGAAAAATCACGGAGGGAGAGAATATGGGGATTTTTTATAATGTCATGTGACACAGGGACTCTTCACTTTACAGTCCTTTGAGACCTCACTGAGGAGGACAGGAACAGTGTCCCTGTCCCATGTTAGAGGACAAATTTGTGCCTCACAGGCAAGGCTCTATAGGTCAATGTTTAGGCTGTATAGGCCTGTTTTCAGATACTGGCTATTTGGCTATTTGTTTCATCATTCTGTGCTTCAATTTGTCCTCTTGCAAAAAAAAAAAAAAAAAAAAAAAAAAAAAAAAAAAAAAAAAAAAAAAAAAAAAAAAAAAAAAAAAAAAAAAAAAAAAAGAAGGCCATAAGATAAGATGTAAAGTTTCATATCTCTATTGAGATTCATTAATATTACACTTATTTCCCTTTGCTATGCAAGGGAGACACTGCTGATTTTTTCTAATTAAAACTCAACCCTGTAAGGCTTCATACATGGAAAGTGCATGAGACTTTATCTGTTAAATACATAAAATACTTTGAGAACATCAGTTGTCAGACACAATAGAAGTATAAAGGATTAATTGTTACAAGGGTACCTAAAGGAGTAGTTTCAGTTATTACAGTTATTAAATAGCTTGAAAAACAAAAAGCATTACATAGGGTGTAGGAACTATTGTCCTTATACTTCAACACTTCAGGCCAGTCAGAAAGAGTATTTAAAAATTAATTTGATCAGCAGTCTAACCAGGGAGGTTGTCACAGTGCAAAGAATTCTGCCTTTACATGTGGTTCCTTCGAGTTTTATATGCCCAGGAGAAAGTGCCCACTGCTTATGCAGACACAATTACATTTGTAAAAATTGATTTACACATCCACAGGCAGCAAGAACAGGTGTTTGATGTCTTTTTTCATCAGGGAGCAGCAAGACTAGAGTGCTCCACAAAGGAAGATGAGCTGGGATGGAGGTGACAGCAGGGCAGCGCCCTCACCAAACAGGGATTCCCTCACACAGTACCCAGACAGGAGGAGCAGAGCAGGTCCAGCAGCTCTGACTAGACCCAGAGAGCAGTGCTGATCCCTCCCTAGCCCCCAGTGAAGGGAGAAGGCTGAGTCAGTAAGCAAAGGCCTGATCAGCAAAGTACAAGGCAACTTCTTTGTCTTGTGTGCTTTTGTCAGTGGTCTGCAGTGTCGCATCTGAATTTACAGTATAACTTGTGTTTCACATAGGTCAGAAAATTACTGTCATTGTTAGTGCTGGTTTTACCAAACCCCCAGGGCCTCAGTCTTTAGGAACCAGTATTTTTTGTAATAATTTACAAAAATAATGATAGCAAATATTAATAATAAAATTGTGCTAATACTGTTTTACACAAGGCCTTACTGACAGCTGTGTATCTAACTCTGGCTATCTGCAGTCCTGCAGGCACTACGTACACCTCAGAGTAATGGTGCTACTGCCTGTCTGTCTTCTTCTGTAAATGCAGGAACTGAGAAACTTCACACAGTGCAGTGCTCTAAAGAGGCTGAGATCTGAGGGACATCTGGTGCTTAAAATGGACATGATGTTGAAAATCTGGAGTGACCTGTGACTGGATCCCAAAGCTGATAACTTTTAAGGAAGCTGTTTCTACCTTCAGGATGCACACCTCTTTAGAGATATGTTTCATGCACACCCATTAATAACTTGATAGTTGACACATGCCTAGTGACAAGAACTTTTAATTTTTTATGCTATTTTCAAAGAGATTCTGTCATTATATAAAGTCTGTCTTAATGTTACTAATACATATAAGATAAATTTATGAATTTCCTTGCATGGATCAGGACCTGGCATTCTTATTCTTTACACTTCCTTTTTCTGTCTAGATGAAAATTGTTATAGAACTGAAACCACCTCATCAGGAAGGATGTGGAACTCGCATTTTTTCTTCTCACTTTCAGCCCCATCATGGAAAGGAGAGAGGTGAGATTTGGAAGGTAATCAAGCACAAAGAGAAAGGAGTCATGTCCCAGAAAGTGTTGCACTGGCTGGCACTCACAGTGCTGACAACTGGATATAAATTTGAATTTGTCCTGCAAATTTGGGTTGTGTTTGTTTCAAGTTTTTACAGCCAGAAACTCTTGTTTCTCTCTTATACTGAATATGCTTGTACTCAAACTCAAGTGGCAACGCCAAGAGACAAGTCTTAGCATTGAAAACGCAAAATCAAATCCTTCTGCTTTGATCAGGAACCTTTCTCCTCACTTTTAAAGTCATTCTTTAGGAAGAAAGGACCTGCAATATTTGCAGTTCTCTTGCTTTGTGTGGTCTGTATGTAATTGAGAAGGTTAACCTGTAATAGTAAGGAGCAAATACATCTGTTTTACCACTTGACCATTGACAGTTCTGCCTGATTTTGAAATTCAATCCACAAATTAATTTTGCACTTTAACACTTTCAAGTTATTGTTATGAATCTCACTGGTGCTAGAAGTACATATTTCAGCAATTCTTAATACTTCTTTATGACTGAATAACTGCTGAAACTGAACTCTCCAAATTTAGAGTTATCTGTGAGATTTTACTGGTCACAAGTGTGTTAATGTAGTAATTGATAACTTCTCAATTACTCGCTATCATCTTCTCTGAATTCAAAAGGTAATTAAATGAGAGAGGATGTAATTACACCTACAACCGTTTCCTTTAGTTCAAAGGGAGCCCTAAATGACTAGTGGAAACTCTTGTTAAAGAAGCAAAGTCCTGTTCCTATATCTCACATTCTGTCTGTGTAAGAAGCATTTTCTATCCAATTATGCTTTATTGCAGTTGCTGTCTTCTGCTTCTGTAAGGAACTTATGTAACGCTGAAAACTAAACTAAAAGTAAATTAAACAGCAGCATGATCCACTGCTAAATCTTGACACAATATTGAAGTTCCATCTGCCTCAGCTAGTAAATTTTCGGTAGAATGTACAAAGCAATGATATGTTTGGTTTAGTGCTTTGGGTGAAGGACAGGCAAGTCAGAGTGGAAGAAAGAGTCCAGTTTGTACTTAAGCTGCAAACCTGCAGAACCAACCTGATGGTTGTAGTCCAAACAATAATATTTTTATTCTTTTAACTCTTGTTTTCAGAAAAGTGACATTTCTCCAGCTTCCCATTTGCACCTTTTTTCTATGAAGCTCCTCCACTGGAAAACTTTGCTCCCATTGTGTGTAACAGCATACATCTCATCAGGCATGTGATGCAACCAAAGAGGATGAACGAGGGCAGAAAACTAAAATGCACAAGTTGCTAGCAGCATAGTGATTTTTCTCCATTTGTAGCTGTTAAATCTGTATCACCAGGCCTCTGCCCCCGTCCCCAAGAGCTCATTTCTCTCTGTACTGGAGATCTCATCCCTCGCATTCACTTCACAAAATGACAGAATTTTCTGAGTTGGAAGGGACCCACAAGGATCAATGTTGAATTAATTGTACGTGCAACTGCTCTCCAATGGAAGGGTAAAGGCACCTCTGGGAAGGAGAACTGGAAATGGTAATTTATTTTTTGCTTGCTGGGCTTTCTGTATTCACTGTTGGTTGTGTGAACAAGTGAAAATAAGAACCCTGTTGATTCTGTGGCCTGCTTCAGTAATACACATTCAATACTAATTTAGTTCCAGACCTAGAACCACAAATGTTCAATGAGAATCCATGGCTGTGTCAAATAAGGACTCTATTTCCACCTTAAAGATTGATAATTAGTTAATAAAAGTTTCTAGGGAAAGGAAAAATGACAAATAACTTCCGTGGGATGTCTGAAGTATATGTATCTAAATCTGTATATTGACCAGACCTGTTCCTGTTATAGGGGAAAAATAGAACATCCAAAGTTTTGGGGTTGGATCTTGTGGGGAGAGGGATCGTGGTTATTTTTCTGATTTGGTTTTGTTGTTGGGGATTTTTTTAGTTAAAACATTGTAATTAAATAGAGGAAGTTCTATGTGGTGATTTTCTTGTTTTTGTTTTTTAAATCCAGGTGCAGAAACTACAGCAATTAATATTAATCTGAATTTGATTATTTGGCTCTTCAGTTTTTCATTGGATTAAGTTGACTTTGTAATTTGATTGCTACACAGATGTAAGCTGTGCTGATTGCATTAAAATATGCAAAGGAAATTAAAAGTATTACCAAGTGATGTTCTGAAAACAGTTCTTCCTTGCTAGCTGTGAAGACTTCCTTTTGGAAAGAGAAAAGCAAAGGAAATTAATGATTATACTATAATGCCAACCACTGAGTTACAAATAATCCTTCTACTTGGATAATAAGTATTGAGCTTGTAATTCTTTGTTTCTGGACTGATATGTGTTATATAACTAATAAAGATTTAACAGACATGAGCTCTATAATATTCTAAAGTATGATTTTAAAAGGCTGAGATCCAGAAGGGGAGCTCAAGCATTTGGCTTCTGCTCCTGCAGTACTTCTGAAGATCACCTGCACAAACACTCTGCTGTGCCATTGCTGAGGCTCAGGCAGTTCCTGGGTGGTTCCCAGCAGAGAGTTCTGTGGCCATCATCTGTCTCACAGTCCTCTGTGGACAACATTTAGCTGTGGACAACTGAGTAACGAGAAGGATCTTCCCATTCCTGTTTTGTGGCCACCAAAAGGTGCACTTGCCTCTCCACTGCCTGCAACAGTACCCAAGTGGGTTTCTAACTACATAAATTCCGCGTGTAATGGGACACAAAGTGACCCATGTGTTACTTCCACAAGCTATTTTGAAAGCATTTTCTGCTCCTAAGTTAATATCATAACTAAAAATTGAAATAAATGTTTTCCAATTTTGTATACAGAATGAATTTTCATTTAAACAAATTAATTCTTCGTTAATATTTATTTTATCAACTTCAAGGTCATATATTTTCCCCACTGTTTTTCCCACCAGTTTTTGTTGTGCCACATAAGAGAGGCAGAAATAGAAAATACAGTGGAAATTTAAAATTTTCCACTGTTTTTTCTTAATAGTCTGAAAGATAGAGGCAAAAAACCAATGGTAGTAATAATAAAGTTTACCTTGCAATTATTCATACAACTCTGCTCTGTGACTGAATTGGAAAGGAAGATGAAGCCTGAGCTGGAAGTTTGAGTTTTCTAGTTTCTTACTGAAATATTGTCACTGATTTTAGAGTGGCTGCTCATGGAAGAACATTGTATTCCCCATATTAAATCCCAATCTCAGTGAGGCAAAAACCACAAAATGCACAAAGATATCCAAGATATGTTTCTAGTTTGAAGCTCTGTGCTTCAGGGTAACCTGCAGCACAACCATTCCTCTGCAGCTGGGGGAGTTGCCTTGTCAGTCCCACTGCACACAGACGTGCTCAGCCCTTCCTGGGGACAATAAAAAGGAACTTCAGTTTGCAGGCAAACTGGAGTGACTGTGAGAGCACTTTACCCACAGTGAGGACACCTAAAAATCTGACAGCAAAACTAACAGCTTTAATGTCCTTATTTCCGCTCAAGCAATCCCTTTAGAGCATTTTTTAAGTAACTCAATAAACAAGCACATACACAGACTTTCTAATTGCTTCTACAAGTTCCTCTGGTGTCTAATATTGTATTAAACCATGGTAGCAGGATTTCAGTTACTTATGCAAAAATCACATCTGCAATTGATAGAAATATTTATCAGTGTATTCACTAAAATGAAAAAGCATTGAAGCAAGTAATAACATTTAAAACAAGCAGGAAAGCACAAATGAAAACGAAGCATCTGAATAATTACACAATATACAGTGCAGAAAGAATGATATAAAAATTCCACTTCTGTTTCAAATCAATAACACTGAAATGTGACAGGAACTTGATGATGGTGTGTAACTAAAAATTTAATCCAGTCAAAATATCTTTGCAACACACTCAAAGACAATCGAATCTTTGCAATTGTTTCTTAATGAAAAGCAATTGGTTTCTGGAAATAATTAGCTTATTTTATGGCCACAATCAAAGAACATATGGAACTAGACAAGAGTCTTGTTCTTGAGTTAAACATTTTAATTTACAGAGTAAGGAGAAATAGAATATTCTAGTATTTTATAATCACTTCTTATCAGCTTTAATTTGTTAGTGGATGTTGTGATCAAATCCAAAATGTTATTTGCTAAAAGTGAAGAAAAAAGGGAATTAAATAATGTAAAATAAAGACCGTGGACTGGCCAGTGCACAGCAGGGTAATGGTAAAACAGGGAGATTGAGATCAATTCTAAAAGAAAGTTTTACTCTTCCTAAAATGTATTAAAAATGAATATTGGAGTCTCATCACCTGAAAATCCATGAGAGAAAATAAGATATATTGAAATGTACTTCTGTGTTAAATGTTTTGTAGTTCCAGAAAAGCATGAAATGTCATCACCTCACACTTTGTGTCGTAATGTATAAAGCTGTATTTCCTGCTGTCATCAGTTGTGACAATTTCTGTAAAGTCGTCATAAAACCCAAGAGGGAAAACTTTGAATTAGTTTACTGCAATCTACAAATCCTACTTTATTGTTTTGTGTTTTTTTCTTTTTTCTTTTTGTTTGTTTGTTAAGTGTTACCATTTTCAGGAAGATATGGAAAGAAAAAAAGGAAAATCTTTTCAGAGGCAAAGAATCTTTATCTCAGAAAGCAGTGGCAAGACATTAAAAGCAGAACAAATTTAGGTTAGATGAAGAGATGTAGTATTAAATTTATGTGAGCACACTGGAAATGAGCTTCTCCAGATAATTTAAGAAAGGAAGATTCACATAAGCCAAAGGATAAATAGGTTTTAAAGATACCATTTGTTTGGTCATAGCTCAGATACAGGCACTGTAACTCCCTTCTAAACTCTTGAATGTCTATCTGGGAATTATTTTTTTTTTTTTGTTTGGCTGGTTTCTGGGGGGTTTATTTTTTTTGGTTGTGGTTGGGGTTTTTTTGGTGGTTTTTTGGGGGTTTTTGTTTGTTTGTTTGTTTGTTTGGGGTTTTTTTTGTTAAACCAAAATTGTGATTAAAAATCATGATTGGAAGCAAGACAATGAGTAAACATCATGAATACATCTTTTAGAAGTAACTGTGCCCCAAATATTTTCCTGTGAGAAAATTAAAGTGACATGCTATTACTGAGGGTTTCTGAACATATAGGAGGTATGCATAGGATGCACAGATGCAGGGATCCCTTGCAGAAGAGGAAGAGGTTCCTTGATTATTTCTGGCTGACTTGTCTTGATTTTATCTTTAATTCTCTTTCAAAGCTCTACCCTGCATTTATTATTACTTACACTGTCCCTGTCAAGATGAAACCCACTCAGCTGGAAAAAAAAAATCCCAAAAAGAAATCCTTCAAAGTACTGTATCTTCAAATCTCACTCCAACTCTCACGGTTTAATTTTTTCTTCTTCATGAAGGAAAGTCAAAGCACATGGCTGGTACAACCTGGGGTGGGATTTCAGGGTCACATAGTTGCTCAGAAGATGGAACTAAAGAATTTTATTCAGGAAAACTCTATACCAAAGACTATTTTACAGTGGTAATGCAAGCAATATCAATATTGATAGTGTAACCTAACTGCTACTGCACATCCCCTGAAGTGTGACAATTATCCATAACCATATATTTATTCTTTTATAGCATGAACTAACACTAATATCTGCAATTTATTTCTTTGCCGATGACACTGAATTACTTTATTCTTACTCTGGGCTCAGAATGTTAATTTGAAAATTTACTTTCGACCAGTTGGTGCAAGACAAGTTCCTGGGCATCAAAACTCAATCATATCACTTTTTCCTGAAGGAAACAGTTTCAGAATGAATCCTAAAGCGTCTTCCAGGTGACTCAGGCTGAGCCTCCTGCTAAAAAACTGCTGGTTTTTCTGTGGTGTAAGCAAAACATTCTGGGAGTTCCCTGAAAGCATTGAATAAAGATCTTTCAAAATGTCTACTGGCTGAACATTCCTCTTCAAAAAAGCCAAATACAGCAACAGAGTGGCAATGTGATGATTAGTTATACCTTTCTATTTTACAGTAATGATTTATGAAGGGCATTTACTTAACAAGCTCCTTTTGAAGCTTTTGTACATGATTGCAAATGACATGTGTGACGTCCAGCAGTCCTTTCTTTTGCATAATGGTCACAGATTATACTTAGGAAGAGTAACATGGAGGCAAAGTGACAGCTCCAGTCTCTTAATGAGAAGTTTATTAAGAAACTAGGACTGATTATCAGTTGTAAATTAACCATAATGTGAGTAATCAGCAGAGATGCCACATTGGTGGAAGAAAAATTATAAACAGAAGAATGTTCATCCCTATGCTAATCAAAAAGTACCTACAGCTCATAACAGAATGCCATTTCTAAGAACCCGGGGACACAGGGTTTGGGAAATATGATTTTGGAAATTGTATTTGGTGAGATCACTATATTTACCTTTAGACTTATATAAATAATTAATCACCTAGTATTAATTAATAAATAATTAATAAATACTTAAATACTAGGTTAGTATTTAACCTGCCAAAGGAATGTGGCTTTTTAAAAAAATTGAGATTCAAGATCTCTGTGATAAAGCTAGAATTGCAATATATAAAAGCTTGATTATATTTTTGGACCTCTAGACGAGACTATGGTTTTGAAGAACTGGGAGAAAAAATTGCAATAATTTAAAATAATTATTTTTCCAATTTCATACAACAGTTGTAAAATGGATACAAAATTCAAGCCACAGTAATCAGTCTCATCATTTGTTCTGAAAAGGATTATAACATTATTTTTAAGTATTAAGTAGTATGAAATGTTTTTACAAACTGCACACTGGGGTTAAAGCCTCAAACTTGCAAGGAAAAGGCTAGTCTAGGAAATAAAGAGCTCACAATTTTGTATCATCCAAAACACAGCAATAGATATGAACATAACAACAATGTAGATATTGTTATCTGGATGGCAATGTGCCTGCAGCAGGAATTTGGGAAATCATCTTGTTTTGTTTCCGTTGGTCCTTAAGTGCACTTTGTTTTACCATAAGTAATTTCATTCCTTTGACTCCAGTCCCCCAGCTCAACACCTTCTCTATAATATCCCAATTCCCTTTTTCTCTGGCACTGCCCACATCATCTGAAAACACCAGTGGTACCCCTTGATCCTTTTTTATCTTTTTGCAAAGCTCATACTGAAAAGGGACCTCAAACTTTCCCCTCCTGGAGAAATTTTTACTATTTAGTACAATCCTTTGCCATCACCTCTCCCAGATTTTACTCATGATAACAGTGTTCTGCTGAACAAAACTACTTGATTCACAAATTTTCCTGTGACACATATCCAATAAATGTTTTGGTATTTTGTTTGAGATTTTGTTTTTGTTTTTTGCTTGGGGTGGAAGGCTGTTTTTTTTTTTAAGTTTGCTTATTTTANTTCTGAGTTTAGGGAATAATTTATAAATAATTATAGGGAATAAATTATAGGGAATAATTTACCGTGTCTCCAGTACCCTTATACCAGCTTTTTTTGTGCCAACCACCCAAAATCAAATAAGAAATATTCTGAGTACTTTGGTAAGTTTAGTATCACTAAATCACCTCCATATTTTTTTCAGAGAGCTGAGCTCTGAAGACA
>VYXD01005839.1:642556-652674 GCA_013397195.1 Hylia prasina
TTTTTTTTAAGTTTGCTTATTTTAGATCACTTTTATTTAGTCACTAATTTAAGATAACAGAATCGTATGGCAAAACTTATCTTTGGTAAAACTCTCATCATTTTATCCCATTTTTTGTCTACAGGCATGTCTTTATCAATCTTTCCCTCAGTGGTTGTTCTAAAGGCAAAATAAGTGACTGGATCCTGTGTTTTGTAATAGAAATTTTTCAGTTAGATTTTTTCCATATATATATATATATATATATATATATATATATATATATATATCTATGTCCTGTNTACTTTGGTAAGTTTAGTATCACTAAATCACCTCCATATTTTTTTCAGAGAGCTGAGCTCTGAAGACACGTTTCTGCATTGGCCTATTTCAAATGTCATAATTATTTCAATTCCTGACTAGGATTTCCACTGCTATCTTTGTTAAAAGGAAATGAACTTTTCTTCTGAAATGACAGCTGTTTGTTCCACAGAGAAATATCAAAATATTTTTTCCCCATTGAGGCCAGATGTTTCTGTAAGACACTTAAAAAATAAATTTTTAATCCATAAAACAATTTGTCCATGCATATTTCATCCCATTCTAGCCCCAAATCTGCTCATTTTAATCACTGTTCATCTGTATGACGCTTAATAGCATTCAACAGACCCAATATGTGACTTGTATGTGGGACAGATCATTCTTAAAAAATAGATGTGAGAGTCTCCAGTGCATGGAGATCTGATAGGCAGAAAAACATGCAGCTAGCCCTAGGCACTGAAACCAGCTAGATACATGAAATATTTACTATTTCTAGTTCTATGATGTCTAAATAAAGTAACTGCATCTTAATTGTTGCAAGGTTTTCATTTCAGGATTCTCTTTTGCATCAGGAATCAATGTCTTCTCAGCTACACTGACAGTTCTGTGTCAGTGACTCTGATTCACACATTTGGTGAATAAACAGGGATCATGATGAGCTGCCCTGATCCAGAGGTCTCAGGAAAGCAAGAAGATAGAAGAGGGAAGCTGCGGCACATAACCCACAGGGAGCTTAGCCAGTGGACCAAGCTGTAAGCAGTAGGGAATCCAAAAGGGCCAAAGGAGCAAGGAGACAACAGCACTGGGAATACTGCAGAAGGAAAAGCTCAGCCAAAGTATTGAGCATTTTTAGTATGTGTTTCAATGAGACAAATTTAACAGTTTAGAATTGTAATACCAAATTTATGGAGATAAAATGGTCTCACACCATGTAGAGATTTGTGTATCAAAAGGTAAGGAGGAATTGGAAAATGGGATTCCTTTTAAGGCCTTTGAAGAGATATTATCTTCATTGTACATAAACAAGGCACTGGCACAAGCTCCTGTATGCAGAAGGGAAAGAAACCTTGAATTCTCATTCTGTCTGATACTTGTCCTATCAGAGACTGGCCCAAGCTCAGAGGAGATCCTTTGTGCTCTCCCTCATCCTATGAACATTCCTGAAAGTCAAAGTGCAAATTAAACTCAAAGAGCAAAGTAAACACAGCAGCACTCATGTTAGAAGCCAAGGTTTCCTCCACGTCAGACAGGGATAAACACAATTACAGTTTAACTGATGTCTCTCTGAAGGCAAAAACTCATATGACACAGATGTTGATGCCACACCAGGAAAAACCATTAATGTTTTTATCAAATTCCTTCTAACACTTCTAGTATTTTTGCAAACTGACATAATGTGGATGACCTGCCACAAGAAAACAGAATTGTCCTATTCAGTGATCTTAATGAGATGTCAAAGGGTTAATAAGAAAATTAATTTATCCTTTTAAGCACAAGAAGTAATTAAAGTCTAGGGGAAATCCGTATCATAATTGAAAATGAGTAATGAGCAAGTGGGATGTGGAGGAAAAATGAGTTTGGTAATTGAGACAGGAAGTTCAGTATAACAAGAAGGAATAATGTATTTGTCACCTATGGCACAATTATATCATGCTGATATTAAGTGGGAAAGCTTAAGCTGAAGCAGAACAATAGAGGTGGTGAATGAGGAGGCATTAGAAAGTGACACTGCATCCTCAGCTAGGGAAACTACTTCAGGGACCAGGAGTAGGTAGGCTCCTGATAGCATCAGGGCTTTCAAATTAATGAAACTGGAATGCATTAAAAGGGATTAAATAGTAATTGTATTGGAATTTATATTAAGGATCCTGAAATTATTAGTTCTTTGAACTTGAAAAACAGGTTCCTGAATAGCTCACCAGGAGCACCTCGGCTACTATTTTAATAGGATGGGCCAAAGTTGTCCCTGATATCTTTCCCTCAAAGTCAGTAGAGACCCCAGTGGTGAATCTGGCTTATTACTTCCAATGTTTCTTATCGAATTTTTACTCTGAAACTCTGAAGCACTGTAAAAACCTCATACCTCCTGAGACATATGTGAGGTTATAGCCATTCAGAAGGTTCTAAAACCTTTTGTATCCTTTACTTTCCATGGAAATTGATGCCAATGATGCCTAGGTGTAATAAAGAAAGTAATTAATAGGGCTGAATTCTAAAGACAATTCTAGTGTTCAAACACCCAATATAATTTACTTGGTTTCTTAAGAAGGTATACTTAAGGCTTATACAACAAACCTAGAATTAGATCTGCAAGACCTCTTTTACAGGCAAGGTACTGTTAAAAGAATAAAAATGCAGAAGCATACATAAAAGCCAAGAGAACGTTGCCAACCAGAATATGCCAGTCATATTCTTGCAAATATGAGAGCTGTTGTTCTTTTAGAGATGAGAGAATGGGAGTGAAGAACACTTTGATAAAGTGTTTGCATATTTTCAACTCCATTCTCCAGGCTTTTTGTTTATATATATACAACCTACAGATGCAGTAACCACACTTTTCAGAGTCCTTGAAAGAGTTCAAACAAAATTTGAAGTTCTGTATCAGGACTTGTAAGCCAGATTTAATCATCTATAGAGACAGAGAGCTTTATTTAACCAGTTGATCACTTTAGAGCATCTTCCTCTCTGAAATATACTACTGCTGCTTTTCAAGTCTGCTCTGGATACACATCTTGTGCCCTACACAGCTCTGCTCAAGGAACACATAGTCAAATTGCCTCCAAGTTTACTCATGACATGTATTTTGGCTGGGAAGATCAAACATCACCTTCCTAAGAGCTGAAGGGTGATTTAGTCTTCTTGACTCTTCCCTGCCCTTATTCTGAGAGAGGAAAGAGAGTCCTTCAGGAAAGAGATGCCCATTCTGCCTTTCAAACATAAACAAGAATAGCAAAATAAGAGATGGACTGCAGCTTCTGTGCTTGGGAGCTGGCAGGGCCACCTACATTAAATACCTCATGTTTCTAAGGAAAACAAGGGCAGCCTTGCCATTCACACTGACGCTCAGAGAGCACCATCAGTGTCATCTTTCACAAGCAGACACAACAGGCCAGACTGCACTGCTGCTGAAGAAAAAAGTGTAGGTACATGAGGAAAAAAGAGTTTGTGAGGATATTCTATTTGGCAGAGTTTTTGCTGAGGATAAAAGCTTGTTTTCTTCACAGCTTAATTCCATTAAAATTCTTTGTTGGGAATATCCAAAGAATTTCCTATTCATTTCTCATTCAGCTGTTTGACTCTGAAACCAAGCACTGGCATCTCTCAATTTTGTCTCTTGCATTATCCATCTGGTACTGCATTCTGTTGACTGCAATGAGGATAATTTTGAGCTAGCAAAGGTAAAATTGATACAACAGCAAAGGTAACAAGCGTTACTGCCCCTTGTATTGTCACAGAGCAGCTCAAGCATTGGTGCTTGGCTTTATTATCCCCTTTCCTGGCCTTACATCTAAAACACCTTATTGACAAAGGCACTCCAGTCACGCTGTGGTGTTTAGAGAACCTTGTATCATGCAGAATTGAATTACATGGATGGCAAAAAAACAAACCAACACCAAAGAGGAACTGAGATGGTCCCCAAGGGGCAAAAAAAGGAAAGCCAAATCAAAAAATGTTCTTTATCACAGAAGGTAAAATTAAAAACCCTGCATATTTTTGGGCAACTAAAGTCCTAAAGTAACCCAAATAATCATTTATAGGACGACAGGAAAGAAAAGGAAAAATATATGTGATTAATGCCTCTAGCATTGTCAGTGTGAAATTCATGGTTTGCTGACTACTTAAATTGCTTGGCACACTGCTAACCCTGATCTTAGCTTTATCTAGGCAAGCACTTGTCATTAAAGGGGCAATTAATCTACTATTCTAATTTCAAATGAGGTAATGACAGAAGGAAAAATGAGATTTGTCATTTAAGTGCTTTCACATTCTAAACCAAGCAAGTGCCATGATTTCGTAATAACATCAACAGAAAAACTCTTAGCAGGCAAATACTCATATTAAAATAAAGGATCTGTCTTAAATGTTACTCGCAAACTAGACTGTAAAATAACAGACAACCTACTCATTGTTTTAATCATTAAAATGGTGTTGAAACAGAAAATATTGTCAGGTTTGGGTAGAAATACTGTTCTCTTAATGGCAAAATGTCTCTGGATGTAAAGGTTACAGTAACTAACTCCAGTCTTACTGGGGAAATAATTATAGTTCATTTACTATTGATTAGGATGGGCTGAGAATACACTACATATCAGAAAAAAATTTTTGACAGTTTTTTACAATTTTATAGAATTTTTGTAATATTATCAGGAAGCAATAGTGTTCAAATACAGTCATGGCTTAGTAAAGATGAGGAAATCTGACTTTCATGTCTGGTCCTAAAGGCACTCAGTCAGAGGAAGGAAATGATTTATGATACATCAATAATTTTTATTGGTAAAGCAAAAGTCAGATAGCAAAAGATTAGCAAAAGCCAGATACACTCCTTTCAAAAAGTGTACTTTTGTGCTATAAGTGCCATCATATTTTAGTGGGTTGAAATTTGTGATATAATTTAATACTATTCTTAATAAAGAAAAAAAAGAATGTTCATTTAGTAAAAGAAAGAAATTTCTAGTCTTTCTGTAGTGATAAATTTACAAGTGATCCTTAGTAACAACAGCAAATTACACATTTCAAGCAACTTAGAAAGACATTACTGTGATATCTTAGTGTGGCACAATGATCCTCCCTGGGACCAATGTGAACAGCCACAGAGCAACATCTGCTGAGAAATCACCTGAGATCAACCAAAGCCTCCTCCTCTTCTCAGGTCTGTGATTTTTCTTCCTGTTGCTCCCCAGTTTGTTCACAGAACTCTCAGCACAGCCACAGAGGCTACTCCAACAAACTTATACTGCAACCTGGTTATGTTTTTCTAACATGCACTTACAATCTTAGAAATTAAATTTGGGAAACATACTTTCAATAAAACAACCCTGATTTTTGCATTATCTTGAAATGCACATGGAAATGAGGAAAATTAATTTAAATCTTCAGTGACATCCATTCATTTTTAGGATTGTGTCAGGTCAGGAGGTTAGATGGCTGCTTTTATCTAGACATGGGTTGGCAGGATGAGATGTCATCCATGGAAGGTTGTGAGTGCAGAGATTTTATTCTGCTGAGAGGAAATACTGACCATGCCACAACAACTGCATTTTGAGTTCTAAAAACTACTCCAACAAGCCACAAAACCTCTGTTTTAGAGAGAAGACAGACCTTATACCAAGAACCTCGTTGACACAGAAATTATAACACCTGAGTCCTTAAAAAAGACAAACCACTGCCAGGGCCACTGTTCAGCTGTGCTCTGGGTTATGGCTGGGGTTTGCTGGCGGTGATGCAGGCAAGATGTTTGTGTGTGAGAAAAAGGCAGGAAGTCTGCCCATGGTGCTGCCATGCATCAATGGAAAGAACACAGAAAAAAAATTGTTTATAAGCTGGAATAAAAATAGATATGGGAGAGAATTGAAAAGGAGGACAGAAGAGTTCTCCAGATTTGCCCTTAACCCCAATAAACTGCTATGGAAAATTCAATGGGACTTATGTCCTTTACCCTCTTTGCTCTTTTAAATTTTCTATCCTAGGGAAAAAGGTTCCTGCCTGAGATACCCTTAGGATTAATAATTATAAACACAAATATAGATTTAATTTGATATCTTAAAAAATGACTAGCTAAAGCAAATCCTCCTTTTCAAGTAGATTAACACATTAATTTGATACTCTGTCTTAAAGAAAAGATAAACTAATCCTTCTGTAGGACATTATATTTGGCAAATCCTCACTTGATCTTTTTTTTGTTTCCTGAACAAAATGAGTTATGTGTGTGTAAATTACTCTCAATTTTATTTGTTGTTTATCTAAAAGTAAGTCTCTGCAACTTGTTTTTGTTTAGTAAATGCTCAATTTTACCATCCAAGACACTGATGGCATCTGAAAAGTGGAACTGTGAGGAGTGATATACAAATGAAGATGAAGAAAGGCATCACACTGGCAACCTTGTTATTGCTACTCTGAATCATAGGATCTGCAAAATTATTTTTGAACACTGCTAGTAATATGTATATATGAACATAAATCCATACACATATATGTAGATAGATACACAGAGACACACACATTATGTGGGGAATATGTACAATATTCAAATATACATTTCCTAATGGAAATCCTTTCCTACCATTACAGAACAGAAATTGATATTGCTTTAGGTGGAGTTTTGCTTGTAAGAAAATAATATATTGCATGAATTTTCTTTTATGTTATTCCAGGCTTCCTTCACTATCACCTCTCCTTTTGCTGCCTGAGAGGAAAAAATAATGTCTGTGAGAAAACCACAAATAACAAATGCAAAACCTGTATTTTCTTCTAGAGAATGGGCAAAAGTGACTGTAAATAAAAGAACAATATATATACTTAGATATATAGCAGTACTTATTCTCACAATGTGATCTTCCCAAATTTATTATTTCTGCAAAATAATATGACAGGAGGAAGCCAGCTAGAAATAGATAATGGACTATCTTCAAAGAGGAACCTTTTATTCCTCATAACAGTGAGGTGATAAATGGTCCCAGTGTCAGTGCTTACCATTTTCTTTTTTTTTCCTTGCAGCATATCTCAAATTAGAGACTAATAGCCCCCTAGGATAAGATACCTTGACATAGCTTCTTTCCATCTCCAGTACCTGAAGCCCTCAAACACCCATCACTAATTTGAAATGGGGAGGGATGTAAATATTTTGCCTCTTGACAAGAATTGTTATTTTCTTTTCAGATTATTAAAGAGAAGGTACTTTTATAATTATATTTTTCTCAGAAATATTTGTTTGTTTTGGACTCTTGCTTACAAAAATATTTTCTTGCTTGCTATTGAACCTTAGAAAATGGGAACAAGCAAAGAGCCCATGTAGGTCTTGCCTGAAGATGATGATCCTCAGGGTTGTAGCAAACTATGTTTTACTTTCAAAGATGCCAAGTGAACAACTCTCATCCTGAATTTTTACTTGAAATTAGTAATTAACATGTCATTCTAGGGTTCTCCTACCTTTTGGAGAATTATTAACTGTGAGCAAAACCTCTTTGCAGTGAAGAGAAGGAAGGCATCCAGTTGAAAGTTGTGATTAGGGTTCAGTCACTCTTCAAAGTCTGAGCTGTCTCTGATGATTCAGATAAATAGGGAAAATGTGCTGTTGAGAGTAAAACTGTGTTTCATTGCAGAACTCAACTGCTATGTAGCTGCAGGCAAATGTATCTGCAGGCAAATGTATTTGCATTTTTTTCCTCTGTTCCCTGTTAAATGGGAGCAGGTTTTGCTTGCTTTGTAGTATTTCTGCATAGACAAAATTTGTGACTTTGATGTTCATGACGTCATATTCTGACCCTGTGTTGTTTAGGGGCACAAATACACAGAGCCAAAATATGTAGCAGATTTTTTTTCCTAGTGATGTTTAAACATTTTTAGCTTCTTCATATACTTTTAGTTTTATAGATTTTTTAATATATAATTGTATTTAGTTTCTTGTACTTTTCCTGCCCTTTCTTACATTTTAGAATAACAAGCTAACTCTTTCTAAACACATTCTTGAAATTTTGTTTAGTCTTATTCTTAAGAAGAGAATTTCTTACAAGGACATCTTGTTTTCCACCAGTACTGAAGAGACATAACAAAAAATAGGCCAGGGAAGCTCCTGGATCAGTTCTGAGAGATTGACCCAAGGATGGGTCGCTGCGTCAACTGATCTCCTATTAGAGGTACCTGCTAGATAAACTAATTAATTAACCTTATTAAATATTGTAAAAATCCTGTATCACACATGCACATATAACCATATTTGTGGACCTGAAAGCTTTCATTAAGGAATTGCTTTTTATCTCACCACTCTTAGTATTGTTTAGAAAGTTTTGTCTTTTGATTCCAGGCAACACTAGGGTTAAGTTTTAATAACAAATTCTGTTAGAAAATTAAATGGGTGAATGTTGCTGTGCAAGTGAGCATGGGACAAACAAAGAAAGAGCAAACAGTTATATTTTGTTTCTCTGAGAACTGCTGAGTGGTTGATTGAAACTTTACTCAAATGGAAGATAACCAGGAAGCATTGTAGTAAATCTGAAATCATACTTTCTTAGACTTAAGGCTTATTAGAAATAAATCATTCTTTAGAAATCTATTTCCATAGCTCTAACTATGAGGATACTGCTTTAGGTTACTTGTTGGACAGTTTTGGATTGGTAGGTGGTACCCTATTAAAGAGAACTTAAAATTAACACAACCTTTCTCTAAACCCAAAGCATTTTTTGTACAGCACCTCCTGTAAATCTCAGGAACTTTCATTTGAATAATAGATCACTTTTGATAGAAAAGGGTTTTTTTCCTGTAGCTGAAACTACATTTGCAAAGCAAACTGTGCTCAAATTCCTGGAAAATGGAGAGCTGGACTGCAAGAAAGGGTCAACAAAAGCATTCACCCACCAAGCACTGAATAGAAGTTCACTAAATAATTAAATATTTTAAAAACCCCAAAACTTAAAAACATCTGAGTCAAGCTGTGTTACCCATATTGCCTGAGAGCAGTGTTTTTCCTTCTCTGGATGGTTCATCACCATGAAAATCTGTAATTTTGCACTGCACGATATTGATCACAGATGACTGCTGTCTTCTAGGCCAGGACCACCATGAACCATGATAGGGCATCTGCTACTTTTGATCTCAGAATAAAATGTGAGGTTTTTTTCATAACAGGAACTCTTGCTGTCTTAAGTTCTATAGGGAAATAATCGATCTGAATTCTTAGTTTAATTATACTCTCTCAAACAGACATGATATTTTGAACAGAAATAAAGAAATCATTCCCACAAACTTTATATTCTACTTGAAATTGGCTTTTTTGATATCTACTTCCAAGTGATTTCCTCTATGTGAAAATTTTGATGAATTTCTTTCTAATGACAAAATGTACCTCTTATTCTCTGAACAGATTTTAAAAAATTCTCCCTGATCATGTACAAGAAGTTTGTCAAAAGGTTCACAGAGTGATTTGTGTTGGAAAAGATCATCTACTTCCAGACACTTCCACCAGACCAAGTTACTGAAAGCCCCATCCAGCCTTAAACACTTCCAGGGATGGGGTATCCACAAATTCTCTGGGCAACCTGTTCCAGTGCCTCACCGCTGTCATGTAGTTGTTGATTATGGTGATGACTGTAGTGAAATCTGGACTTTATAAATCCACCATTGGAAATAAACTTAAACCAACCACATCTCTCATAAAAGTAGTCATCCCTCTTTAACTTCAATCATAAAACCAACAGCAAAGGCAAACACAGTTTATCCTTTGAGATGGGAGCCTTAGTAAGGATGGAATTCTCTGTAATTTTGATGTCATGTGGCAGCTAGACTAGTGAATTATAAGCTTCAAAGGGTGCAGTGTTGCAACCATGCCTAAAGCTCTGTACACACAGGCTGAAGGGTAATTCTATCAATGCTTTATATATCACTATAAACAATGTTGCAAACGTACATCAGGCCTATTCTATTCTATAATTTGCCTTTAGAAATATCTGCAGTCTCTTATTTTTTAATGTAACAAGCTCTAGTAAATTCTACAGATTCCAGCATTTTTAAAATGTTTGTTTCTCAAGGTATGGTGATAATGAGGTTTTTGTTTGTTTGTTTGTTTAGAGTTTTTCTATTACAAAGAATAAGTATTTCCTTTTTTT
>VYXD01005839.1:652720-735964 GCA_013397195.1 Hylia prasina
TCTTTGGTATCTTTACAAAGCATTTAATGGAACAGCAAGGAAATTTTGCTCAGGAGAAATTGGAGCATTTTTAAAATTAGTGAATAGTAACGAAGATGTCTGTGACTGTCTTTTCTACTGGGAGTATCAGCTTCTGTGTTTACACTTGCTCCTAGGAACTGCAGCTTGGTGATGTGTGCTGCTCAGAAACAGACACATTCTGTTGTTTTTATTGATAGCACTTGAATACTTTTACACTTCCATATGGCCAAAACACATTGCAGATTTCCAGATCCTGCTGTGTGCACTAGGTTGTAGACCTAGCTCTGATATTGTTTTCCTCGTGTCTAAAGGAACTCAAGCACATTCTCCACATGAATCACGCTGTCCGTGTTGCTTGGCTGAGTTGGAGTGTGACACAGTATATATATCAAATGCAATTTAGATGGTGTGTTTTGATATGTCATTGGCACTGCAGCTAAGAACAATAGAATTTCCATAACAGGACAGAAGCAATGGTCCATCCAGTCCAGCATCCTGCCTGAGGCAATGGTTGCACGCTTCAGAGGAAAGCATGAGGCCTTGGCATGCACACAGAATTTAACCATGGAAGGAAATTGCTTTTTGATTCTGTGTGTTGCTCAACTAACGCTACAAAGCATGAGCATTACTTGTCCCTGTAATTGTTATCCTAGACAGTGGAACTGTGCCTGATAGTCTAATTTATAAATGTCTGATTTTTTTTTTTAAATGTGTCATGGTAAGTTTTGAGGGTTACTGTGGACATGTATACAGTGTTGCTGAAATGACGATTAATATTTTCTTTCCATTTATTTACTTTTTAAATGATAAAATATCTGTCAGCAGGTGGTGTTTTTGCAGAGACCTGTTTCAGTTCCGTGCAACCCAACATATGGTCAATTAATTCTTTAAAGTATTGTTTATTGTCAGATGTAATCAGTCCCTTTGGTTTAATGAAGGCAATATCAGAAGAGTTGACTCCCCTTCTTAATTATGGCTAATTTATAGATTTTTATTTCTTAGATTCAGCTGGTATTTATGTTCAGTTCCCATGAGTTAGAAAGTGTTACTAGCAAAAAAGTAAAGTTATGGATATCATGTGGCAGTTATTTTCCTATCTCAAAGTGGGTGAATTGAAAATTTGTGTCCAACAGACTAACTAGATTATGTCAATATTTTGCTATACAGAGGAATGAACAATAGAACTCTAAACAGAAAGGCTTACTCATCAACATGTGCTTTCTAACCCATTCCTGTTCTGGAGAAATTAAAAATCATAGAATAACATTATCATAGCTACAATAATCTTTAGGTTGTAACTATTTTCATCTGCTTGTTCTGTTCCTCTATGAGAGGCTGACTCCTCATCTTACTGTGTCCTTCTTCTACAGCCAGCACAAGGTAATGTCTTCTCCTTCCTCCTCAGTTCACCTAGTGATCAAAAGTCACCAGTGGATTGATTTGAAACGAGCACTTCAAGGAAAACTGTCATTCCCTTCTGCTGATACTACCATGTAATAACTTTGTGGAGAGGTGTGAGGCAGGTTAACACCGTCTGCAATGTCCTGAACAGCAGAGCATTTGCGAGAGTACCATGTCCTGGGGCTCACTTTTATTTCAAGAAAAACCCTTGCTTGAATAGCGATCTCTTGCAATGGGATTAAAATCCATCTGTTGGGATACAACATAAATTATAAATCCAAAGTAATTGCAATATCCTCTTTGTATTTAAAAGAGCCATGTAGATGCCAAATTATTTTTCTGCACCAAGTTGAAAGATCGGAAAGAAAAAAAATTATTTACTTACCAAAATTTATGCCAGCACTTATATAGACACAGATTTACAAGATGGAGAGATGTAAAAACTAGTGTTAAAATAACAGCCAATCTGCCTTAATTCATTCAAATCACAAGTGTGAAAATAATTATTATCAAATTCCCTAAGCATTTAGAGTTCATAGTTTTCTAGATGATCTAGCATCTAGTAGCAACAATGTTTAAATGAATAGGAGAATCAGAGTAATTAAGCTGTGTGAAAAACTAAGTTTAAAGAATAGACACAAAATACTTGAATATCATAATCTGCAATAATGAATGCCAGATTGAGTTTATTCTTTTTTTCTTTTCTATCAGTGTCTGGACCAGACTGAATTCTACCAAATTTTTACAAGTCACAGGCTCTCATCAAATGTTTATTTCATGTCATATTTAACAGATGATTTATCAGAATAGAACTGGTGGAGACAAATGATTTGTAGATCTAATTTGGCCAAGTGTAGGGTAAACATAACTTGTTATATCTAAAGGGATTTCATTACATGGGAGATGCTACACAAAACTGTTAGATCTACTTAAACTGAGCACCTCACAAGAAAAAGATGTTTTGTACTATCTTAATAAACAGTAAGTATTTTGAAATTTTCGTTAAATTCTTTATATCTGTAATAACTTTATTTTTTTCTCCTTCCCTTCACTCCTCCCCACAAGCTACACAAAGTAAGGTGTGTATTTCACAGGCATCCCACAAAAATCATATTCAGTTTAAATTACAGCCATTTTTTAGGCACAAGAAAATCTTCATAGGAATATGAGGTTTAGGAGGAAAATGAACTCTTTCTAATCCTTTTTTTATGATCTCTTTCCTTCATCTAGTAAATACTGAAGAACTTAGATAATCACTTTTAATGTAGAGTCCCTCCCATATAATGCAGTATTTTCTAGAATCTTTACATTGTAGCCTGGTTACATGTGTTATGACATTAAAATACTAGCAAAAGACCATTAAACAAAGTACCACATTTCATTTTATGCTGTGATCATAAGAGATGAGTAGCTAAGAACACTGTAGTATTTTTTTTTTATTTTGTTCCTCATAAGATCTGTGCATTTTCAATTACATATTTGCCAGAAAGGCAGATGTTTATATGAACATGTATGATGCTTTCAAAGAAAAAAGTACAATAATTTTTTGATTAGTTTTATTCTCAAGAAGGGTTATCACTGATCTGAATTACAGTTTAAACTTCAGTCTTCTGATATTTACAGAGATGCAGATAATAGACTGGTTTTCCCCAGGGTATCACTCTGATTAAATTGCACATATATTACTTTTTTATTAGCTTACCCAGTGTAATATTTTTATTATGACAAAAATCTTTGTATAGTTGAAGTTTGGTGGTCCCATGGCTTCAGGTGATTTTAATACTCCCATGCTTATGATGTAAAAATAATGTAACCATCAGAGGTTTATTAAAATTTTGTTAGTGACCCCATCCCCTTAAATCATATGGAATATCTGTTTTCACAGGCAAGATTTCAGAGCTGGCATTTTTTATTGCTGCTTTGTGGTATCAAATTTGACTTATGACTTAACATTGAGGGTTTAATATGATATTTATGGAAGGATCGAGCCTTCACATTACTGTTACAATGACTGAGTTCTGCTTTTTACAGCTTTCAGACAGTGAAATGTGGCTGTTTCAGTGCAATGTTGACAAAGGGAGCTTCCAGTGAGGCTCATCTAATCTTTACAGAAGCTCTGAAGTTGCCAATGTTCAAGTGCCTTGGACAAGATGCTTGGACATTCCACTTTCCCTCTTAGCATGAATGCTGAAGCTGACCCTCACCACTGACTTGCTCAACAGATATTTTATAACCACAATTAATTTCAATATATGTTAGCAGTCACTGTCCACCTTCTTCCTCTCCCTCCTTTCTCCTTCAGAGTTCAGAAGGTAAAAATTCTGACCACTGCTGGGATTGAGATTGTGTCTCACCAAATCACCTTCCTCATCATCTCCTCCCTCCGTTTGGAAGAGTTTGAGTTCACAACAAGTTTTGAAAAAGAAAAAAAAAGAAAAAAGTAGCAAGATTATGATTAGTATGTTCAGTACAACAATGGCATGAGACTCAGCTTTCAATGATCAAACTCTCTCCATGATATTCAGTGACTATAATCTAGAATCACAATAATCTTTAATGATTTCTTTATTTCACTGTGGCAAGATTTTCTATACAACATTTTAAAATATGGCAAGGAAAATTCTGGCTTTTATGGGTCAAGAAAAAAAGACATTTATAATTATCTTATTAGCTTTCACAGTCATCCTTTGCTTCCTGGATAGCAGATTTATTTTATAAATAGGCCTTGCTGCACCACAAACCCTGCTCACCCTGTACTGGTAAGTCTCTTAATTTTTACTCTCATAAAAGATCCTTTATTGATTTAAGGAAAAAGATTCAGACATTTTTTTAAAAAAAAGTTATTTTGCCTATTTTTAAATGTAAGGTTCTGCCACATTTGAAACAGAAGCATCTCACTTGTTCTCTTTGGTTTTGTCCTTTGTTGGATTCACCCACACTTCCATAGCTGATTTCACTCTTAATTTTCTACATTACTGAAAATAGAAAATTACTTTAATCTTCAAGTTTAAGTCAAAATTATTTTTAATATAAATTGTATGCACAAAATTCTTTGATCCTCCATGACATCTTTTCATGGAGCATTAACATAACAAAGCAGAATAAAAGCAGCTGGAAGAGTATGGTTCAGAATTTCTTTGCTGGAGAATTTGAAATGAGGCATCTATAGATTCCAAAGACATGAGAGTGTCATTTACTTTTGCAGTTATTAAAATAACTTTGGATAAGAAGAGAGAAAAGAGGAGCAGAGTCCCAGTCTTTCCAGAAGTGGACAGCAGGCAGGTTCCATATTTTGAAATTCTGCAATGACATTTTATATTTGCTACCATCTTACTCTTGACTACTGTAACTCATATAGTAACTTTTTTTTTTTTAATTATTTCTAAGTGTCCTACAGCAGAAAAATATCTTATGTTTATGTTCTAAGGGCAGAAAGTTTCTCAAGAGTTCTGTTCAGTTGCATAGTTTAAAAATGCTAATACAACTTCCTAGCTTAGCAGTCCCAGTGGCAGTGCTATGATGAATAGGGAATCAATAAACAAGTTTAATTCGATTTCAGACCTTTAGAACAATATTTAGAAGACTTTTAGGACAATGTTTCTGCCTCAAATGTCAGGAGTTTTTTTCATTTTTATTCATGGGGCATATCTCAGGTAAGTTTTTTGAAAAATACATCCATAATCAAAGTGTGATTTTCCTGTCATTATGTACTGTATTGAACATGTTGTAAAATGCCTCTGTCTGCACAAGGTCTTAGTTTTATAATCAAGTGACCTTCAGGGAACCAATATACAAACAATGGATGTGTTGCAAGACAGGTGTTTAGATAGCCAATGAATATTATACTTGAGAAATGGTTATCATAGCAGAATGACAAACTGTATATTTTTATTGGTTTATTATGCACATAGAGCTATGATTACACTTTGGTGTATAGCAAGTCTTATTAATATGCTAAAATGAATATGCTATTTAAATGAATAAATACATTTTTTGCAATTGCAAGCTAAGCTATTACTAGATACAGTTTATAAATTCTCTGAGTATGTGAGCTTGGATTTAAGGGGAAAGTCTATTGAACAAAGTTCAATAGAACTTTGTTCTTTCCTAATTTCAGATGCCTAGTCTTTGCTGCCCATTTCATGCTTTACTGATCCATTTTCTATAATGAGTCAACCTTAGGGTCATCTGAAGGTTAAACCTCACATCTCTAATATTACAATAAACAAGTAAAATGCTTTGCAAATTCTTCTGTCTGCTGTATCTCTGCTCTGAAGCTTAACACTCTGTTTTAAAGTGCAGTCTTTTCACATCATCAGGGGTAAGGTAAGTGAACTTCATTAAATGTTTCTGTTGAGTTTCTTACTTGTATATTCCAGAAGTTCAGGAATATAACCAAGTCATTGCTGTACATCCAGGCAAGCTACTTTCAAAACACAGTTTTCTAGGCAGTAAGTGGAATGAAAATAACGCAATTTCTTCACTTGAAATAGCCAAATATTCACAAGGGAAGGAGAAAAGGACTTTTCTATGGCTCCAGCACAAGAAAGAACCTCTTTGTAGGCAGAATTTCCTTTTCCTCTATAAAATATTTTGTGTGCATGCAGTTAGTTTAAACACCTCAGAATCTTATTGGAGAACATCTGAGGGGGGCAGATGATGATAAGAAAGCAAGTAGGGATATTTCAGGGAGTTGGCAGGGAAATAGTGTAGTTTTGATGGACTCTGGCATTTCTGACAGTATAGAATTCTTGTGCCTGACATCAGCCCTTTGCTCTCTGCCATTCAAAAACACTGCTGGGTGCATAGTGCAGATAAGTTTACTTCTGTGCAGAGGGAAAAATATTAAATGAAGGTAAAGAAAACATGCTGCATGGAAGAGAGATTTCATGCTTTTCCCAATTAAGCCACTCGGTAAAACTGATGTAGACATGGCAGAATTTTTTTTTTTTTAAGAATTGAGTTCCAAGCTCTACAAAATAGAATCTCTTCTAGCTTGGACTTACAGGAGCTTCATCATCCTAGGACTCTGGATTCTTCACAAATCCTGCTGTGTTAGTGCAAACTGAAATCAATGGCATTTTAATTGAATGTGACAGATCGCAACTTATGATGGCTAAGGAAGGGACAGACTGCCATTTGTGATGCTTCTGTGAGGGGATGGAAACCTCTGGTCTAAGTTCAGAATGGACAGGTGAAGAAAATTGCTGTCATTGCCCATCACAGGGAAATCCAAGAAGGACCGTCAGTTTGAACATCTACAGTGAATGAAAAAAAAATATACTTGACCTAGACTACCTTGAAATTTCTTAGAATTTTGTTGAACCTAGCACATTTTATAAGAAAAGGAAAGCACATTTCCCATGATGCCTCCTGTACTATTTTTTTTTTCCTTTCACAGGCCATTAACATAAGGTTTCCACCATGTGAGATTTCATATCAAGACTCTTTGTAAGAAAATACAAAAGAGATCACAAAGTGTAATGTGTCATTTACAGAGAGAGTTACTGCTCCTACAAAGCACGGTTTAACATTCAAATGATCTTTTTTGCAGCTTTCAGGACTTGAGCAGAAAGAAAACCAGTGCCAGGTGGTTTAAATTTGCAATTAGCTGAGGCACCTGCATGTTTAAAAAAAGACCCACCATGAACATGATTTAAATAAGCAGAGGTGTCCATGTTTCCCTGTCCAATAAAACTTGTCTGCCTGATCCATAATATATTTTTATCTTTCCTCTGCATAATAGGAAACAGTGTTTCAGAGATTAACAAACTAAATCACTGCAGACCGGGAGTAAATATTTATTTGTGCTTAACATTTATACAACATTTCTCATCCACAATGCCAAAATATTGTATTATGTTAGATAAGCATTAGTACTCTGATGCTGTGAAATAAAACAAAGTACTGATTTGTTCACTATAATAATCGTGGTAAATAATGGAGCTCAGGTCATCTGATTTCCCATCCAATCTATATTTACTGAAGGCTTCAGCTATTTCTACATGCTACTTATTGTATCCTGAAATTCACCAGAGGTTTGTGTCCCATCTTTCTGGCTTGAGTAGAAACAAGAAGATGCCTTCCAATGAGCTCTAACTGATCAAAAGCAGATACTTCGCTTCTGTAGTAGTTTTTAGTTTTGGTTAATCTTGTAGTAGTAAGTCTAACATAATTTTTGTGAAACATAGTATTGTTTACCAAGTTCTGAAGGAAAAAAGAAATTAAATTTATGTGAATGCACTGGTGCTCAATGAAATCACAGGTATAGCAGCACATTAGGAAATGTATTTTACCAGAGATTCCTGAGTAAAAAACCACTTGATTGTATCAGCTTGAATTACATTCCAAAAGAGGCAGTTTCCTCTATTTTTGATGAAATTGGAACAATATATATTATGCTTGGAAAATATTTTAGAATACACTCTGGTTTGTACAAAGGCAAAGATGCATAAATGATGAGGTCGGAAAACATGCTTAATATCAGAGGCAACATATGTAAGGGTCTCAACCTGACTTTAAATGATCTAACTGAAAACATTTTAAAACTGAAATTGTCACATTCATATTTGCAAATACTGCTGAAAGGTGCAAGTTAAGTCATTCCACAATGAACAGCTTAAAAGGCATAGTAATATCAATTTTATACAAGGCTATAAAATTTGTACATGGACAAGGCTAAAATGATCAATATTTAATATGCTGACAAAAAATTTCAGAGGAGACTTTTAAAGGGGAAAATAGCTTATTAAAGAGAATTGGGTCACTGATATATGGTCTTGCTGATAGTGATAAACATCTAGGTTCCATTGTTCTTAAGTACTGAAAAACAATTTTTTTTATTTCATGTAATTTTTCCTTTGTTCTCTTTTCTGATGAACAGTGATTACTTTTAATTTCAGCCTTTCCTGCATTAACTCCTGAGAGCGAAACCACGAGGCACTAACTATTCATGATAAAGAAAAAAAGGAAGCAAAACAACATATTCAAAAAGCAGCAAATCATCAGAATTACCATTTAACTAAATTCAAGGGTCAGATTTGGCGCCACTGGATGTGTTACCACCAGATTTGTGCTGCTACCATTCCCTTTTCTAAAGCATAGACATTTTGTACTGTGTCACACATTAAATAAACAGCAAACAAATGTTTTAACTTCATATGAAATAAGTAACATGTGGAATAAAGCAACCAAAATACCCACAATAAAAATGGGAAAAGGAAGCATGAAAATAAGAAATGTGATATATAAGCTAATATAATGTATAAGTTGCATTTTAAATGGAGAATAGGTTTAAACCCTTAAGAAGACATAAATCCCCTGGAAACCTGCAACACCCTTCTGAGAAATAAGTGAGCAAAACCTGAAATATGGCACTCCTATGCCCAATCAGGGAGGTTTACCAAAAGCCAATCACCCCTTCCATTTGTCCTTCCAGCCTCCCTGCATTTTTAGCTTTTGAAGCAGGCCAAAGCCTTGCAATTCCTACTGCTTTCCCCTTTTGTTTCCTCATCTATTTATGGCATGTCACAAAGTTGATCTCTAAGAGACTAAAAGTACAGTCACTTCTTAACTCAATGCTAAATCTAAATTTAAAGTGTGTTAAAAGGGAACAAGGTGGGGAAAAAATGTTGCTTAGGACTCACTTTTGTTCAGGGTTTAGAGGACTTTCTTCCTATAGTGAAGGCAAAACACAGAAAAGATTAATGTTTACAAGGTCTCTAGAATAACCTTGTTTTGTTAATGTGGAAGGCCTCATGTCTTGTGAATATTTCTCATAACTGATCTAGTCTTTTATGACAATATTTGTCCACACTGGCATAAATTTAAAGTTATATATAATAAGTATATAATATGTTATACGTTATATGTTATANAAATCACTGTGGTTCCATCTCAAAAACATGCCGTGAACACTGGACATGAAAAAGTATTTCTATCTTCTCTCAGCTAAGCTTCATAGAGATAAATTTCTAAGCCTGAAAGGCATTCTCATCACACCAGTGCGATACCACTCCCAAGCTAATCACCTCTGCTTTTGATAGGACCAGTTATTTTGACCCAGTGTAACATCAATATACATATAATTTTTCTGTTTCTTGGACTAAAAGTACAATATTCAAGATATTTACCCAAAGTAGATATGCCCCAAATGACTTTGAGCAGATCACAAAGCTACTACAGCAGGAATAAAAGGCCTAGAAAAAAACCTAACAATCTTTGACATCAGTGTGAATGATGCACTGGATGGAAATGCAACTAAGTTAAAGTCCTTTCATTCTTTTATATTTATCATCGCATTAATCCCTTCTCACATGTGGTGTGTGACAGTAATGAGCATAAAAGGAGAAAAATTAAGTCCATGCAGCCAGTCCTTCTGTTTCCTCTGCATGTACAGGGGACACTATGATTTGTGCATTGGCATGGACCAATTGTTAGGCAGATCCTGAACTGATGGAGCTAAAGTGTCTGTTGTTGAATGTCCTACTCCACAATAAGGGCCTGCCAGGGCAGTAAATGTGCATTCTTACTCACCAAAATCATGGCATTTATTCATGCAGGGAGAAAAATCTGTGTTCACCCATGGTTTTCCTGGGGCCATATCAAGCTGAATCCCGAGTTTTTGGCATTGAAGAAATTAAAGAACCAAAATTACTCTGACAGTACTTATTCATAAAGCTTCAGTGAGGGAATCCTGTCATGGTGCTAAAGGAGAGGACAGGACACATCTGCTATCATATTTTTAAGACTGCCTGACATCTCTGCTTGTTGCAAGCCAGTAGTCTTTGCTTCCAGTGGAAACACCAACAAATGGAAACAAGACTTCAGGAGAGGCTGCTGTAATGGGGTTGTTAAGTTTTTGTTACGATTAAAAGGTTGTAAAACAAGTTGTAACTCCTTTGTCAAGGCCAGGATGGAATTTTCTGTCTTTGTCCCTGATACCACAGTGCCAGAGATGAACCGTATTCATTGTGGACTCATTAAACTGCTTGTAAGGCATCAGTGCAACAATCAAGTCTGAAAGAGGTGTCTAACACAATTTCTTACCAAATGCTTGTTGATACCAGACAAACACCAATGAATAAAGTTCTTTTTTCCCTTTAATGTCTGTGTACCAACAACTAAAAAATATTCTAAGCATTTAAATAATCTTGTATACTAAGGACGGAATCATCTGCAACAGAATTTGTCTGTCCTACACATTATGGTCACTAGTGAGGTTTTTTCTAAGTGTGTTTGATGGCAAAACAAAAATTAAAATCACAATCAGTTCCATTACTTGAGATCCTGCCACAAGCTTTTTAATTTACATGTGGGTGGTTGTGCCTGTGAAGGCCTTAGCAGCCTTCCCTTGTTAATTTTTTTAATGTCTGAGCATGGGGGGATTATGTGTGTTGTCTTAGACATCATACAGACTCTGTATACTTGTAAATGCAGAGTTTGAAAGCAATGCTTGCCCACTGCTCATCAGAACCATTAGCCCTGTGTGAGAAGCCCATAAATACACTTGTTTAAAGATAGATATACCCTTTGGTTCCTAAAACCTATCAATAAAACCTACCTCTAAGACTGTAAGCCCATGTTTACAAATAAAAAAAGTGCTGAAAAACATTGAAACACCGTGGAATCAAAATCACAGTGAGAATCTGTGAAGCTTCCATTGACACTTTTACTTGTCATTGTTTTGACTTAGCTAATGGTAATAAATTGTTCCCAATGTTTTTCCTGAGTTTTGCAATCGACTTCCAAATAAGGAAGAATTAATATGCCTAAAGACTCCTAAGAGAGCTCTTTAGGAAGGACAAGCCATTGATTCTGTTATGCTTCCATTATTTCAACATTGATCAGAAAAACAAGTGCTCTCACATTTAGATACAAACCAGTGCATAATTTCCATAAATGTATGTATTGTTCTAGACAGCAAGGCAGAATATGTAAAGATGATACTGGTAAAAACGTAAAAACTTTTGAAGATTCTAGATTGCATTTTTTTTTTTTTAGTGCTCTAATAAAATTATCTTAATAAAATAATTATGCACATTACTTAGTCATTCTTATTTCTTTAAGAGATACTGTAAAATTCTTGAAGACTACTTGAAAGGATGGAAAGAAAAGTTCTGTGAAAGTGGAAAAGAGAATTAATAACTATTTTCATGACTCCCAGCTAAAATTCTATAGCAAGCATTTCAATCCTCAGAAATATTTATATCTTTTAGAAGCAGTATGTGATACTTTAGAGATGCACCCAATGCCTTGTAGAAGATTGAGGTTTGATTTACAGAAGAGGTGTGGTGTTAAAGTCCTCTTCATATCTGGATCTCACGGTTCAGTAAATGCATGCATGACATGCTTGTTCTCAGGTGTGCTTATTACATCATGAGGCCTGGTGAAAGCAAATAGGACTAAAATCTTCCCTTCTATTGAGAAGACAAAGTGAAAGAAAGAAGAGTCTCGTCCTTGTCAGTTTCTTAAATGCAGAGGCAAGTTGTACATCATAAATGAGCTGTTCTATTATAGGAAATTATTAGTTCCAATTTTTGTGGGTGGCAATTATGACATCTAATATTAAATTCTAAAAGGGGAAAAATCAATGTTATTTTAATCAATTGCATTTCCTTTCACATTATTTTATTAAACCACCAATTTATCAAATAATTTAATTTTCAATTTTGTAAAAACAGTTATTTTTGTCACTAACTCACAAAGTCATTGATATTAAGAAGAGAATTGTGAAATAAGTGTTATTAGTAAAGTACTGATTTGAAACCAGCTTGAAATTTCATAACATGTTTTGGAGTGTTATGAATCATACTTAATTTTTAACTTGTTGGAATATGGATTTTTTTTTTCATCTAAATTGGATCTGCAGTGTTTTCAGATCTTAACGGGGAAAACGATGCAGCTTACATTCACTGCTGCACTTATTGCAACACAAATTGTAATGGTTGTAAAAATGGATCTAAAATGCAAAATTGAAAATATCCTCTAACCAACCAGAGTACAATGATAGCGATAAATCCAAAATTAGTAAACATGGAAGATAAAAAAATGTTACTCTCAGAACACTGAAAACACCTTTTCTAGTTTTAAAAGCTTCAAAAGGAAGTATTCAAAGACAGTGAGGTGGAAGAAAATCCAGGTTGACTTCATAGCTGCATAAGATATGCCTTTCACATTCCCCATTTAAACTTTTTCCTGCCTTTAGAACAGATCAAGTTCTGTTCTTTTTGGATCTGACAGATACATGAGCAGCTAAAGTAATGGTGACCATAACCTTCATTTATCACCACAAGAGTTTGCATTTACTCTTATAAAGACATTTTAAAGATCAAGACAACTTTTTTTTCAGTTTCCATACATTTTTGCCCCTTGTCTTTCATTCAAAAACCCTTATCAAACTTGCAAAAAGAAGTCCTGAAGTCCACCGTAGATAAATTGGCTGAAAAAGACCACAAATAGATTATTGATATAACCTATTGAGTAGACACAACTGTATTTTCTGTTTCTAGATGGAGAAAATTTATTTCACATTCTTCTACTCAAAATGTTCTATTTCCTTTGTTCCAGGCTATGTAGACTTGTCCCAAGGAAACAGCCATGGGTGGAGGTACTGAAACATTTGGTGGATGGGCATATTCCTTTTACTTTCTGAAACAGAGACATTTAATTTTTTCTTTTGTTGTTCCTTCCAACAAAAGACTGCTCCTGCCCCTTGCAATCACTGATATTAATGAATGACCTTCATCAGAAACATTTCCCTTCTTATAGAGCACACAGCTGTGAAATCAAAACATTGACATGGAAAAATGCAATGTAGGGTGGAGTGAAGTGTGGTTTTATCCTAAACTGCTAATGTTCAGCTTCAATCTGGTTTAGAGTACTGAATGTGATTAAAACTGATTATAAAGGAGAAGCTTCTACTTCATTCAATCCATCTAATGTTATAGCCTCTACTACACAGGATTTGTACTTCTCAAAAATTCCTCATTTTAAATCACCTTGCACTTGCTTGTTTCTGCAAAGAAAAAATTACAAGTCTCCATTTGGCAAAAGGACCTTATGCTCAGAGATGTTGCATGATCCTTTTACATATAGCCCTCATAAATTTGTGTGACCTAATCTTCCTCTTGTGTTTATCCTCTGTCATAGGAGAAGCTAAAAGCCAAGGGTAAAAAGGATCAAACTAACTGCCAGCTATTTTTAGCAGTTTGCAAATGGTTTCAAATCAAGTTGTCCTTTCTGTGCTCAGGGCCACAGAAAAGAGGGTGGCACATCTGGTTGTGTCTCACTTGTTCCATGGGCAGTCCTATGCAGAACACTGACTACACCTTAGTGGGCTATCAGAAAAATAGAACAAAGTCTAGCTTTACTTTCCCCGTTACTTATTTTCTTTCATGGAATAAAATGATAATGCACTGAATCCCTCAGCTGCAGATCATCAAAAACTTCTTAACTTCAATAAAGGAATTCTCAAATCACTGATGCTCATCATTTTCTCTTTAGTAAATAGCAGGTAAAGCCAATTTTGGTCCCCATGAAATACATAATCACCTAAAATAAAGTAGCTCAGAAATCAGAATCTCAACCTCGTTTTTTAGAGAAAATATCGTATTTCCTTTGGGTTTTCTGCCATGTCCACTTTCAATAGTCAATCCTCTGACTTTATCCTTCATGTCATGGTAGTCAAGAGACTCTTAGATTTCTGCTGTTTTCAGCATTCCCAAAACAAAGCTCAAGCTGCGGCTCAGAATAAATTTTACTATAGGTAATAGAATTTGTATGCTGTAATTCAATGTTTGTTCAGGGTTTGTTTTTTCAGAATTTTATCTATTGACCAGAATCCAGATCCTTCTGAACATTCAGGTGCATCTTTGTTTCAGCTTTGAAACTGGTAAATCTTTCACTAGTATCATCGTACAGTCTTTGAAGTTCTAAGGGCAAAAGATCAGCAAATAAAAGGAATTATATGGAGGTTCAGATATGAAAATTAATGTCTGCATATGTTCACAAGTACTATTTTAATATGTATAAAAAATTTACACATAAAAAAGTCTGTATGTTTAGGAACACAGCAAGTAAATCAGATATGAGTTGGTGGGTGCCTGGAGGACACAGTTAAAAATATCTCCAATAATTGCTTTAGACCCCCAAAAGGGGCATACTCTTTGTATGTGTTGCCCCTTAGAGAAATTCACATGTTCATACCTGCTGCAAGCTACAGTCATCATCCATGGCTGAACACTTCACAGGTGTAATAAATACATGCTCAATTTTCAGTCCCTGAGAAGCAGGTGCATCTCAAACAGATATGTGGTACATCTGTTTGGAGGCAGATGAATCAATAAGACAGTGCCTCTTGGGCAGGTAACTGTTCTGACCTGCTTGAAAAGGAGGTCACTGTCAAGGGTGCCTGGGAGGCATAGTCTGTTCAGCCAGCATGCACTGCAGCTTCCGAAGCTGCTGGCATGGCAGGTTTGTTTTAAAACGAGCTACCAGGCATGTAACTGGACTCAGGACTGCAGGGTGGAAACTTGTTCAGGCAGCCAGTCAAGTCAGACTCTCTTAAAGGTCACAGAGGCTCTATAATAACAAAGACCTCATTGCCAAGCTGTATAATTCTTTTCCATTTTGCTCTCTTATTTATTTTGTCTGCTTTAGCCTTTCTTCTCACTGCTTCACAACATTTTCCCAACAGTGAATCAAGGTCTGAGCTTAGATAACCTTAGATAGGTTCCCTGTGAGGAAGCCACAGTTTTTTATAATCTAAACCTATTCCTTCTTCAGTGCCTGGTGCAGAACAAGTCCCAGAGCTGGTGCCACTGGGACAAGCTCCAAGCTGATGGCTCAGTGCTGGGTCTATGGCAGAGAAAAAGAGCACACCGGAGCTCAGGCATTTCCCACTTGCCTCCATACATTTAGTTGGTGTGTCTGGGGACAGATAGCTGGCAGGTATATAAATTGGTCCTGTGACTGAAGGGCTCCCCTCCATCTGACTTGAAGGCTGTATTTTCTCAATGAATTGCCATAAGCAGAACAAAGCGATTATTAGCACAAGAGCAGTGTTAGGATTTACTCATGACAACAACCAGGCAAAGCACAAGATGTGACATGGTGATCCTTGGTGGGTGGAAATCCAACATTTGACATTGCAGAATCAGTAACAAAATTGCATTAAACTTACTCTTCTGGTGAAGGAGTTACCATGTCTGCGTCCAGTGAAATGCAAAGCAGTGACCTGTGCACTCACATTCAAATTTAGACTTAAACTCCATGCTTTGTTGCTGTATGAGGTATGTAGCCTGGTGCTTTTTACTCACTCCTGGTTAAAAATCAGGAGTGATTATCCCTCTGCAGCTGATTTCTCATGGTTTATAGACCAAACCAGAAGAAGACTTCATAGATTCCAACTGTATCCTGAATCCACTGAGGAAAATTACAGTATGTTACCATTATTTATAAATATATGTGTATGTATTTAAAATTTCTGTAATAAACCCTTTAAAATTTCATGCAGCAAAAATGTTTGACAAATGAAAGTTGGTAAATGTTCCTTATGACAAAAATGTTCTTAAAGTGGAAATTGTCAAGGAAAAAGATCAAGTTCACATAATAACAAAGAAAAGCAAATTACAGAGTTACTGAATTTCTGTTAGAACTCAGAGAACCATAGAATGTCTTCCAAACTATTTTTCAGCTATAATTAAATGTCTTTGCATTTAAAGAGAAAGATGAAAGTAAATACTTAAAAATTATTTGTATTAAAGATTTAGAATGCTTTGATCTGAACTTTTCGGTTGAATGGCTCACTCAGGGAAATTAAAGAAAAAATTAAATGGCAAAATTTGGATGGTGATCAAGGACAAAAAATCCACCATGTTTGATTTTCCCAAATTTCTTCCATGAGTTGCCATAGCTACCACTCAGTTGAGGAAGTTACTTGAGAGGCAGGTGAGTAGCATATTTCTCTATCTGCCCTTCATGTCCTGCTGCATCTGCTCTCCTGATTTCAGGCCACCTTCAAGTTCTGGGCTCTGCTCCCGGTGTGGTGCCAGCTCACCTACCTGATAGGCCAAAGCTGGTTGTCTTAGATATCTTCTACATGACAGATTCATTTGGACAAAGTGATGCTTCACTAGTAAAGCAATGTTTGTTGCAAGATGGTGGAACAGAGCAGACTTACCCATGCAGAGGTGCAGGTACCAAGGCAAGCCCATCTGCTGTGCCATTGTTGTTGGCTGCTCACTGTTTTCTCTGAGGCTTTCAGTCACTCTCCCTCCAAGCAGTGGCCTGAATACAAAATCATTGTTCACTTCCAGTGGGTGGTAAATGCTCAGAGACCAGCATCTCTAAATTCTTACGGCATACTCACTTGAAAACATTGAGATACTGCTGCCTGACTGGAAATTCTTTGGGTTACTTTCATGTCATTTATGGTTTTATCATATTTATTGTATGTCCTAGGTATTTGGTTTAAAAAGTTTAGTCTTTCCATACAGAAGCAGCCACGTCTCTATTTTCATCTGTACTTCCCCCCGGAAGTTAGCAAACAGAAGGAATATATTATACAGTCAGGTGGAAAGCCTTCCATCCAGCTGACAATATCCTAATACAAAAAGTCCTTAAATAAAACTCTGATACAATTTTAATTCAGAGATCCTATGATTTTATTCATACAGATTGTGGTATTACCATGCCATGTGTCAGAAGCAGTTTGGAACTTCAAGAGCAGACAGTTATACATGCCACTTTTTGACCTCAGCTGCAAAAACTTTGTATATAATTCTCCTACATGCTTGTATTCTGCATGACAGAATTAATGAATACAAGAATAATAGGCCTCCAAGGTGATTTACATGCATTGATTAAATGTCAGCATTGAAATGCAATAGGTTCTATTGCTACAGATGCTGTGAACAAAGACAGGAGATTGTAACCATTGCTTAAACAAGTTGCTTATCAATTCCTTTTAGCATATAATTACATTTTCTTGTTTTACCAAAAGGAAACTCAAATAATAAAACATTCTGAAAGTTGTGCATAAAGTTATTTAGGTTTGAACTTGCAAGACATTATTAATCCTTTAACTGTATGATAATATGCATAGTACAGTAAAGCTGGGGAAAATACTCTTGCAATATAAGAGAAAATTCAAGATGTTCATGGGATAATAAGTGATTGATATGAGAGGAAATAAAATTAAAACCTTGCCTCAGTATAACTGAATAGACAGACTGTAAAAGTGATTATGGCATGTACAGAGATTGTCCAATTAAATCCCAGCAAAAAAAGTTAATTTTCTGTCATTATTAATACACATTAAATATCCATTCTAACCATAACAGCAACACACTTAATATTAAAATCTCCCAGAAGACTTTATAACCTGTGAGACAAAATTCTCGACACAAATTAAAAAAAAAAAAAAAATTGGTGACTCAAAATATCAAAACTACTTCACTATGGTTCTGCCTCAAAATTTCAATTCAACGTGTGCACAGTGCATCCTAGGTTGTATTATCCACACATGACAAGTTAAGTACAAGTTAAATAGCTCTACACTACAATAGTTGGACCAGCTGCCTGACCAGTTGTAGCATGGGACACCGTGGTGTTTATCTGAATCATTCTTGCCTATTCGAACTGATAATTGATTCTAGTACATCTGAAAGGATGAAGCTTTGGAATATTCATAGATGTACGTGTAAATACACTATTCATGTTTTTCCCTAAGTGGTGAAATTTAGCATTTACTGAGTCAGCAAGGTATTTTTTCCATCTATTCACCCTGACTAAATCAGACATTCAGGAGCTGTAATGGATTCTTCCTGTTGCTACAATTACCTTATTTTGATCCAAGTCAAAATGACAGTATGTCACATCACAAGTAGTAATAACACAGAATACTGAACAGCTTAGACATACAGGGAACTGAACAAAAGAAGTAATGGGTATAGATAACAGAGCTCTCTGAACCAGCAGAGAAACAGGTGTTAAAAATCTAAGTTTGCTTGTAGCAAGAAAAGTAGCATATTTGCTCTGGGGAAAAAAAAATCAACTGGGATTTAAGACAGAGATAGCAGATGGGCACATTTTAAAAAGGGAAGGCACACAGCACCATTAAAAATATTAAGAATCTGTATGTTGGTAAAGGTTTTCTCTCCAACCTAATACACAATTATCAAAGCTCTCCAGCAAGTAATTATGTGATTGAATATATGTACAACTGCAAATCATAACAGTATGACAGTACTTGTGTGTGGAGGATGAAATGTATTTTCATGTACCAGCATTACACAAGTTATTCCTGACTCACTTCAGAAATCGCTCTGTCCCCTGTGCTCTTTCAGATCCTAACATTTCTGAATGTTTTTTCTGTTGTTTACTGTGGTGATGAATGACAATGAGAAGGGATGGGTAGTTACATCTCCTGTGATGCTTGGTCATTACCTCCTTCAGGATCAAGAAAGGGCCATGATCCCCAGTTGTGAGAGCATTACCAAACCAGCCATTTCTTTTGTGTCATAAAAACTATTGCGGGAGTGTGAGGGGGGGATAGGAAAAAAGACAGTTGTGCTGGTTTGAAAGCAAAACCAGTGAGAGACTCCAAGTCAGAAGTACAATTTAATAAGAGCAAAAGAAAAACAGTAAAATAAAGTAAAATAAAATAAATTCAATAGTATAAAATACCACTGACAAAGTCAGAATACAACCTGACACCCTGTTAGTTNTTATAAAGACATCAAAGAGTTAATTTCCAGTTCTTCAGAAAAGAAAGAGGCTCCCTGAGGCTTTTACTGCAACTTGGTATTTATTGAACTTTAAGCTACAACCAACAGGCTGGTTAATAACAATTCGTGCAGCTGTCAATCTTTTTGACCAATGTCATCAATATTTCATGCTGCCAAATAACAACAATTAAGAACCAGGGCTGGAAGAAGCACTTAGGGCAAAAGTGTTTCTTATACTATAATGAAATCGACAGTGTAGGACAGACATTTCCTATGGGCATTCAGAGAAAGGTTTTCCTGTATTTTTCTTCTCAAAACAGCAAGAATCAGTGTTCTTTATTACACACTCAAAGTAATCATGCACAGGACAATGTTAACTCATAAAATTCAAAGTAGCATATTTTTTTGAATGCACATTAGTTAAGAAAATGAGGGGTTTTTTACCTGAAAATGATACCTATATTTTTATAAAAAGAATGGGTTTTTGCAAGGAATTCTATAAACGCTTTTTAAAAAACTTCAATTCAATGTTCCTATTTCATATTGAATGAATCATACCATAAATTCTGCTTCCAATCATAAACGTAATTATAGAACCATACCATCACTCCAAATATTCCCCCTTGTTCCTTCTCTCCCATCTGTAATTGCTGAACATGACACCACATGGTGTGGGACATCCCTCTGGTCAAATGGGGTCAGCTGTCCTGGCTGTGTCCCCTCTCAGCCTCTTGTGCACCCCCAGCATCCTCACTGACACAGTGGAGTGAGAAGCAAAAAAGGCCTTGATGCTGTGTCAGAACTATCCAGCAATAGCTAAAGCATCAGTGTGTTAACAACATTGTTTTGGTGACAGATCGAAAGCACAGCACCCTCCAAGCTGCTACAAAGAAAATCAGCTCTATCCCAGTCCAAACCAGAACAGCACAGAAATGGTTCCTTGTTATTAAAGTGTGGGTCATGACTGTTGAAAATGCTTCTCTCCCATCTTTCAAATTTGAACTGTAAAAAAAAAGGGTTATCTGTGTTACTGTATGTGAACAGCACAACACTTCAAATATTGTGTTAAGCTTCCAGTTAATAAATACTTGCTAGCTGATTTTATCTCTGAGGAAAGTAAAACAACAACAACAACAAAGTGTATTAAGATCCCTAAGGTGTTCCTTGATAATGAGTCCTTCTGTTCATGCTGAAATGAGTTAAGACAATGTGGCTGAAGACAAGTATGTTCCAAGTTTATATCACTGCATGTTGTATCTTTTACTGAACAAAAAAAGATAAAGAATATGAACATGGTAGGCCAGCATATAATTTAGACTGCAAAGCCAAGATTTTTCAATAATGCTATGAACATTTTGAAAAGTGTGCTATTTGTGCTTCCTTTCTTTCTATAAAAAATATCAATATTTCAGGATCATTTTTGGACCTTTTTGCATCAAGAAAATGCACATTGCATGGCACATTAAACTGAAATGTTGGTGCATTGGCTGAGCAAAGTACATGATTTGCTCTCTGGACCTGAAGACTAAAACATAAACTTACCAACCAGCACTGTGTAGAACAGGTTTCATACTAAATATTTTGCTGTGGGGCAGAAGAGGGTTTCTCTCTATGTGTAGAATTTCTTAGAAGATTGAAGGTCATTTAATCTTCTAAGATTAAACACAGACATGCAATTCAATAGAAATTACATCTTCTTGTGCAGGAGCCAGAGCTGGAGGAAGGGAGCACCAACAAAACAGTTTTCTGATATAGCAGAACAGAATGATTTCAGCACCTTCCGAAAATACATTTTAAAATTATTTTCTTAGTATACTTTAGGTTTGAAAAGATTTGAAAAAACTTTAAATTTGAAACGCCATTATTAAGAAATGTACAGGATCTAAAATGTGTATATTTCCAAACAGAAAATCTGCAAAAATAAACCCACCAATTTATAATTATGAAATGGAACTGGGTGTATTCAACTCCTGTTTTTTTTTATAAAAACAATCTGGAAAAGATTATTTTGTTATTGCATGTAAAGTAGAGGCTGGTTTATATTTGCTTGAATTGGTTTAAATTTTAAATTATTCCAAGAGCTAAGTCATTTGTAAAAGCTAAAATAACAATTTCTAGAAGACTAAAAAACTAAAAACATTAAGGATTCCCCCAGCCTGGGGAATTCAGTCTAGGATATTTTAGATGAATTAAGACTTTTAATCCATTTCCATTTTATCTTATTTTCTCATAGTTTTTTTCTGATTCATATGCAATCCTGGTCTTCTTAAAAAGTTTAGAACAAAGACACCAGTTATTCAGATTTTCAATATAATTAAGATCTGAAGTTGCCATCACTGAGATGATACTACCTTGAGTATGTCAAGCATATTGTCATTTAGCTCAAGTGTAATTTTTTTAGTACTTTTTCAATTTGTTTGCGGAAAGGCTAGGAATTATTTAACTGACAGACCTTAGTTCTCTACATTTCACATACAGATCAGGCCTCATTTCTGTAACACTAAAAAAGTGATCAAAGTTACCCATATAATTAACAATAAAGGCACAAACTGGTTCTGAAATGTGCAGTTTACAAAACAATGGCTCCAGGTTACAGGACCATAGTGATACAGGCAAGCTGTGCCATGTACTGCACAGTGCAACGTGTCTAATTAAAAAACCACTCAAAGGTACGAGGTCAAGTACAGAAGAGCTTTTTGAATCTTCCCAGTCACAAGGGTTAAGGTGAATCATCTCTGAGCAATAAGCTCCACTCTGTCTTCTGCTAAGTTCAGTTAAGGAGGATCCTGATCCTCTGAAATTGCTGGAAGTGTCCCATTCACACCAGCACACCCAAGGTTTTATTTGTGCATTATGAGTTGGTTTCAGGCTCTGTATGGTGTTCTCAGGAATGAGAAATTGTCTGCCTTCTCACAGTGTTCTAACTCATTTGGAGCAAGGCCACTACATGCATCAACTTGTGTAGTTCAGTCTTCCCACAGAAAATACTTGTATTTTAAAGGAAGGGCTCTACAGCATAGAGAAGATGCATCCTCTCATGATCAAAGTTACTTGCATGGGCAAAGATATCATTATAGACTTTCTTTATATATAAAGACCTCAAATTGCTCTGAATAATGATGGCTATTTTGAGACAATTTTTGACTGACACAAATGTATTTACTATGCTCAGTGTTTCAGGTCTATACCAAACTTCTAGGTAACAGCTTATGACCAAAGAATGTCGCAGTATGATAAAGGAATCCTTCAGCCTTCAGGTTACCACAAGTTTTCTTGTGCCTTTTCACATACGTTTTGCTATTTTCTCTCACACCTTCCTCATTCCTTTTCTGAGCTCCAGCCTGGATCTGGACCACTTATTAGAGCCAAAGAATAGACTGAAACCTTGATAATACACAGAAGTATTTTGACAGGAGTTACTTCTTATTCAGCTGATGTCAGTAATATCTTCCTCTGCCCATGTACCTAAGAAATGTAAAGCAAAATGCTTCTTTGCCTAGAAAGGACATGATCATAATAAACCAATTCTTGCTAATTTATATTTTTGCAAAGGTATCTCTTCTGGATGACCCTTTGGCTGCTGAATATTACAGTTAAGTTGGTACATGCTGTTAAAAATATTGTTCTATTTTGCCTTTAGCAATCAAACAGCAAAATATTTCTCAGCATGAAAACGAAATGATAAAGATAAGGCAGTTAATAATTGCAAGATATGCTACTGTATCTCCTGTTATTAAGATGAGTAACATGCGAAGATTTTGAATACATATCCTTAATTATTTTTGTCTGTCTAATGAGGAAATAGAGAACCAATGTAAAAAAATTCACAAACCACAAAGTCAGTTCTTATTTTATGGGTTTTTTTGGTTGTTGTTTTTTTTTTTTTTTTAATTCAGGACTTTTTCTTTGCATGAAAGATCTATAATTCCAATTATTTTTAAAGTAATTTTATCAACTATTTAGAAGATTTATAATATGCCAGATATTGGAAAAGTTATTATTATTATTATATCTGGATTTTTCTGAGGTAACCCCTAAAAAGCTCTTTTCCTACACATGGAAGTTTCATGTACTGTACCTTCAATGTGACATCAGCGCTGCTATCTTCCCCTGCCACAGATTCTATTCCCATCATACCTTGAAATAAGGGTGTAGAAAGGACACAAAGCAGAGGAAAAATGAAGTCCTTCAGAAAATGGATGCTTGATTTAAGAATAAGATAATAGCACCTACTTGTATAGTACAAGTAACCCAGCCCAGTAGTCCAGGTAGAACAAAGTGATGTAGCAAATGCTTAAGGATAAAACTAAATCCTTTCTTTATTTCCCCATTTCATTATCAAACAATCACACAATGCATTTCTATACAAAAAAAAAATCCCATTTTTTGGATATGAAATAAAAGCTTTGTCTTCCGAATGTGTACTGGAAGACTATTGCAGACACTTTCTCTTCTAACTTCTCCTTTTAATTAGTTCACAAGCAAAAAAGGATATAAAGTGTCTGTAACCACAAAGAGAAAGAACTTTTCACAGGTATTGCTTGGAGGGAATTTTCTGTCTTCTAATTTGATCTGTGCCATGTTTAATCAAGACTGCATTCATATTTGATGAAAGAACCTTTTTGTCAATCTACATCATCTATGTTAGAAAGAATCAAGAAAATGCGATGGCTGAAGTGGTTCTGTTACAGTGTTCTTCAGATGGGATAAACCATTTTATGAAGAGAGGAGCTCCTGGAAACTAGAGGCTTTCTTCTCCCAGAAGTCTGCCCAGCTGCACTGCTGGAGCTGGCTGCCTCATCTCAGTGCTCATGTGCACTCAGTCTTTCTGGATGATGGTAAGAAATCCCAGACCCAGCAGAGATCCCTGCTTCAGCTGCAGAAAGAACAAAACTAAACAGGCTTCAGATGCCTCCTGGACCATTTCTGTTTAACAAAACCTTCCCTAACACTTTAAACATTAGCAGACTAATCAAAATGCTCAATTTCTGGGCTACGTGACATGTACTCCTTCTGCCCAACACATATATTCAAAGGATATTTATGGTACCACTACTACCCCAAATCTAGAAAATATTTTTAAGTAGCATTATTTCCAAAGAGACAGAATTTTTTGGTGCCTTTATTTTATTTAGAAAAAAACCAACAAAACAGTGAATCTGGACTTGCAGGAGAACTTGATACTCCATAGCATAAATAAATAATGGAATCATAGAATGGCTTGGGTTGGAAAGGACCTTAGAGATCATCTAGTAATAATAAATTAATAAAAATTATCTGTGTATCTTTATTTTCTCCTTCTTTGAGCCAAAAGCACTCTGTCAATTTTTTGCTTTAAAATATGGTTGCCGTTGCTAAATCACTGAAATTATGCAAAATGGATGAGGTCCCATCAGTTTGCCTGATGAAAAATATCACTGAGTCCTGATCTGACACTCCCAGTGATTCTGTGATACCTGTTGTCTCCATTGTGATGAGTAACCTGGAAAGAGTTATGTATTGCCTTACTCTGATTTCATGTTCTGAGGGCATCCAGATTTTAAACATCATAAAGCTTTAAGAAACAGGAATATCAGAGACTTTTTTTTTTTAAACACAGAAACCTTAAATTAATTAGGCAAAAAAAAATTCCTTGCCATTACAGAAAAATAGATCCATTCCTCTGAAGGTTTTAGCAAACAGTAATTAATTAATTAATAGGACATTGCAACTTTATGTGCCATAAATATATTTCAGCATGTAAAATTCTCTTTGCTATCTATTACTTCCTAGCAGGGACATCAACAGCAGGGTCTACTGCTTAACTATATTACCAAGTTTTAGTAGCTAATTTCTTTAGCTTACAACATAGATTGTAGAGCAATATATTTCTTTTATTGTTAGTGAGAGAAAAACCTGCAGTAGTGGCCAAACTTTTTTAGCAAGCACCTTGTCATTTACTTTAAACTGGTTTAGCATCCAAGATTAAAGTGTAATTTAATGTATAAGGGTCTTTGCTCCACAGGGAATAGTAAGTAGTTAGTCAGTAAATTCAGAAAAATGAAAGAGTACTGGAAGGGACTTGAAAAAGCCATTTATCTACCACCTTGCCATCAGGTAGGATCTCTTATTATCAAATTCAAAACCTTCTAAATTAGAGAGATTAAAATTAAAGAACATTTTCCCTAGGATGTAACCTCAGACTCCATTTTTTACAAAGTATGACCTTTGCCACTTATTTTAGGGTGTTTATAATTTTCTCTTCCCCCTGTTTCTCACATTTTTTACCTGTTTCTAACAGGAAAGGGAATCATACCCCTCATCAAGCCTACATTGATCAAGAAATTTAGAATTTAGAATTTAGAAATTTAGACTTTTAGAATTGCGTAGACTGTTTCATAATCCAGTGTAAAGTAGAAACAGAAGAAAGAATTAGAGAGATAAATGTCTTCACAAAGACAGTCACATGTTCTTTCTTCCAGATGCTGCTATGACAGAATATCCTGAGTTGGAAGAAACCCACAAAGATCAATCACCAAGTCTGTATTGAATAGTTGTCTGAAGGGAAAACCCACAAAATGAGTAACTAACCTCCTTTTTTTCTGAGTTTTCTTTCACTTCACAATCCAGCCACAATCCAGACTAAGTTATTACTTCAGTTTTCAGAACTGTGTAGGGTTTGTTTGGGTTTTTCACAGTAAGAGGAACTATTCCACTATCCTAAAATCTTTGGATTTTTTTTTTTTCCTTATGGCAAAGATCTATATTGTAAGTAACCTAGCAAAATATCACTATTTAAGTCAAAAAAAGTTAGAAAATTGATCTGGAAGGGAGCTGGGAAAGTTAATTCTCCCTGCTGAAGAAGGATCCTCTGTTCCTGCGTGGTTTGTGACAGACATTCCTAGTTTATTTTAGCAAGTACTCATGTTAGAAAGGTCACAGCCTCCTGGCAAGCCTCTCCCATGTATAGGTGTGAGAGTTTGTTCTCATGTTTAATCTAAATCCTCTTTTCTGCAGTTTAAATACAGTGAGCTGATGCATTTTTCATTGGTGTGGAATTAGTGTCTTTTGTGTTGGGAAATCCCTCAGGCTTGTGGTATAAGAGGGCTGAGGAGAGCATAGCCTCTTTTTGGCTGCCCAAATGAAAAACAACCAAAAAAACCCCAACAACAAAAAAAGTTTTTTTCATTAATGAAGAATTACACTTCTGTTAATGAAGCTGATAATTTATATGTAGTTATATTCTCCTTCCCTTAAAGCTGTGCAAAAAAATATGTGAAGGGTTTTTGTGGATGAGCAGGTTAATCAGTTTTCTGATGAATCTGTCACCTATGGTCCTTGGAAAGAACAAAAATGGATACACTGTAACAAACAGAGTTGTGTTTTTAAAACTAAGCAATAACAATAAAGTGGATGTATTTTTGCCAGCATGTCCATATCACTGACTTTTTGTTGGTTGTGTGAAAACTTCCACTCTCTGCAGTAGGCTACTGCTCTTTGAATCTGCCTGGAACGTACACTTGTTTATAAGCAGGGAGAGAAGGGAGGGCGCTAAAAAACAGTGGTCTGTTCGTAACAGCCATCAAATTTGCATCTGTGTCTTGGACAGAGCATAGTCCTCTGCCATGTGGTTCCTCCTACTTTTCAGTGAGAGGAGGGAAGAAGGATAATTGCCATATCCTTGAATCCTAATCACCCCCTAAATAAGTCCATTGGAATCTTACCCCATCTTTGGTGCACAAATGAAGTGACTGGAATTTAAAGGTGAATCTAAGCAACTTCTACTTTTTCTCTTAAAGGAGGAAACATCTTTATTGCCACGAAGTAATAAAGAAATAAGTAAATAAATGAATAAATAACTTAAGGAAGGAGGAATTTAAAAAGTAATTGGTCTCAGACAGGAGGTTTTGGAGCCCAAAGTTTCAGATCCTCTCAGCCAAACATCACATTTAGCAAAAGATTTTGTACAAAAACACCATTGAATCTCAAGAGGAAGAAAGCAGAAAACGCAGGTGATGATCAACCATGATCTCCTTCCCAAGAAGTCCAGGCCTGAAGGTTATGGCTTTCTGACCCATAGTTTGACCACAGTCCAGAGTGCAGGTCTAATTGAGGAATGCTCCCAGCAGCACCAAGGAGATTCTTTAACTGCAATAAAAGCTCATACTTTAAATTTTCACTTGTTTACCAAGCTTAGGTAGTTCCACTTAGTGTTAAGCCACCAAGGAACCATCAAAAATAAACAAAATGTAGAACACAAACTCTATTTAGTACTACCTAGATGAGAAGCAGGGAATTATCTTCTCCCCTCACACCAGGCTGTCCTTAATTTCTGTTTTGACTGTCCTTTTACTGTGGGAGTATTTGCTCTCCATTAGGAAAGGATCTGATCTTGGATGTCTTCAGCAACACTGGCTCTAGTCCTTTAGAAATGAGATTTTCTGGCCGTTGATAACTCATAAAATAGGATCCCTGTGGGGTTAATGGAAAAATAATTCAACATATTACTCAACATATACAAGAAATACAGGCAGTAGAAGCAATTAGTGTCACTTTCTCAAAATTTCTTCTACCTATCGCCGTATGGTAGAAACACAAATATGTCTGTCTGTTCAGCAGCAGTGTCTAAGTTATTTACCAGTGAAAAAAATAATAATATCATGCAGCACAGACCACAATAAACATAATTTATTCCAGTGACTCTGCAGACCCCTTTTAAAGGACAAACCAAGGTGATATAAATAAAAATTTGGCTGTCAATTCCTTATCCTATGTTTCCATGCTTTATTAACTGGGATGAACTGTAGGCTCATCTAAATCATATCCCTAAGAGGGGCCACAGCATGATGGGTGAGGTGAGCACTGCAGTTTATTGGTGGAGCCTAGAAAGAAAATACAAATGCTACTCCAGGCAACACCCAGGGGAGAGCATGAGGAACTCCTCTTAAGCCCTACAGTTTGTCAGCAAAAATGTCTATATTGTAAAGGAATTTCTGATGACAATTTAGGATGGAGTTTCTTTATTGTCCTACTATTATGTCCCAGTGATTAGACATTCTTTTGGGTATCACCAGATCAGAATAGATGAGTGCTTCCCAGTCCAGTTCAGGGCAATGAAGTTATCCTAAATTTCATCTCTGGGCAGTTCAAAGTCATGAAACTGAGTTTGCAGCGTGGGAGCATAATGAGCTCTGCAGAGCATTAATGGCATCTAGTTAACTTCTTAAATTATTCCAGTTGGATCCACCAGGGGTGATCAAGCTGTATTGTCACTGCTGACCTTGCAAGACAAGGCCAGAAATTGGTGTCCAGAATAAGCCAGGCAGCTTGGTGTTCATCCTCCTCAACATGCTTCTTTACAGTAGGATTTACATGTTTCTCTTTATTGCTTCAGGGCCTGAAGTGCCTCCATGTGCTTTTAGAATTTTAAAGTTCCATAGCATTTCCATGAAAGGTTAACAACTTTCTTCCCAAATATTAGGTATATTTCTATTAATTCAATTAATGTAAGTATCAATTGCTTTGAAAACTAATTTCAGATCCAGAACAAAAGGAAATCCCCAATTTTGAAACATCCTCCACTATGCATTAATTGTGAATGTGTTTCAAATTTTTTGTTTGTATAATCTTTGGATGATTTGTTTTTATTTTAAATGTTTAACATATACTTTCAACATCTGTTATGTATTGCTGATGACTTATTTAAATAAGAAAATTTGGCAACGATGTTCTGTCTAATTGTCTTGCTGTGGTATAATTTTGTTTTTTCAAATCTGTATTTACCTTCTGTTATATTTGCATATAAATATTTTGTGGTAAATGATAATTGGAATTGCCAGAGTTCTCTTTCAATTTAATTAGCACACAGAAAAGAGTTGAAATCTCTTTTAATTAAAATGGCATTTATTAAGACTTCCCAGAATATAATTTTTGTTGGAGTTTTATAGCTAACCATGAGCACTTTGACTGTCAAATTAAAGAACAGGTTGACATATAAAAACTCCTGCAAAGTTACAACACTAGAGTAGGGATGACTTTTGGCTCCTTGATTTGCTCCGTTTTTACCCATTCCACACAAAGCATTAAAAGACCCAGTTTTCAGAAGTTTCTTCTTTGATTTCTTTATGTGTCTACCTTTTTTGCTGTGTGCTTTTTAGAGACAAAAAGTCTAATTTGGGAAACATGGTCCGTGTTCCACTATACTTGCATAGAAAGGGAACCAGTCCCCTCATTGCTGTCAGAAGAGAGGATGGCAGTAGGATGTAGCTGCTGGGCAGATTTCTACTTCTATCCTTAGATCTGTCAGTGGGGTTTTCTCCCATCGAAAAGGCAGGATCTAAAGAAGGCAGCTGGTACTGGGATTTTCTAGCATGTGTTTGAGTCAAGCATGGGGAAGTTGGTTGCCAGCAGTGACATGTGAGGTAGGCTGTGAAACTCAGCCAGACATAGATCTTTGAGATGACCCTTTTCATCAGGGGTATGCATTCTGCAGACTCCCTAAATGTATCCCTTCCTTTTAGGCAGGTAGTTTCTATTCTGCCGAATTCCCTCATATGTGGCATTCAGATAGAAATTCACCGGAATGTACAAGAGGAAAGTCTTATTTGAGTTACCATGGAGAGGCCACAAAACCTCATTTGCCAGGTAGTACTTAGCTTTTAGAAATTCAGATCCACAATAAAATATCCAAAACAACAGCTGAATTACCAGAAGCTGAATTATTTACAGTGTTTCTGAAATCTGCACGGAGAGTTACTATGACCAAAAAAAGAGAAAATAAACATGCTAATGCTTCAAAAATTCTCAAAAGGGACCTTTTTTCACAGATTTTTAAACTAATCCTTGACAAAAGGACATATAATCTTCATTGAGCCCAAAGAGAATAAAATCTTTATATATGTGCAAAGCAGGGCATTTATGAATACACAGTCATAGGTAAGGTAGATTAAAATCCTATAAGGCTTAAACCACAATAAGGACTCAGTACTTTTTTTAGAATAAAAATGTCTTTGGAGAGACTTTAAGAGATAAAAATGTATGAAGTTAGAGGTGTTTGCTTTCATTTTTTTAAAATTTATTTCCCTATTTAAAGCATTCATAGAAATTACTGGAGCACATTAAAAGTGGTATCTAAATGGGTTTTTTCTCACTGTGAGAACAAATCAAGTACAGAAATAACTTTTCTATGTAAAACATGAAAAACAGGTTTTTTCTTGTTTTAAATAAAGGGTAACTCAGTATTTTTTTTAAAGCAAAGAGTTTTTCAGCAAAGATTCTCCCTCCTTTTAATAGAGAAAAAAAATAAAAAGATAATATCAGCTTAAACAGTGCATCTGTAAGCATTTGACAAAATTAGGTCTGCTATTTGGGTTGTTGAGTACTGTCAAAGGCCACAGTCAAAACTCCTAGAGCAATGGGTTGTAATGTTATTCAGTGATGTCCTTCAGCCTGATACAAGAGGCAAATTCACTGTTCATCTTTCCTCTCTTACTTCATTTACAATATACTAATCTCCTTTAATAGTGCTTTTAGATAAGCTTATGGAAGCTGATATAATTTCAGTCATTCTACCATACAAATTGTAATAAAAATAATACCTCTTTAGAAAGACCTGGAAATTGTACATTCCAGTATCTTATTGACATGAGCATATATCACAAAATATTACAGGTCACGCCATGAAATTTCTAGAAATTTAACCTGTGCTTTCTGCCAAATAGGGTCCTGAGTGGAACAACAGTGTTAGATGGGTGGCATAACTGTCCTTGTTTTTTCCTAAAGCTAATGAATTCCTGACTTAAGTGGAAGTTAATTATAAAGTAATTGAATTTAATTCCATTCAAATAACACTTTGGAGTTTTACTGGAGCTTATTCCTCAGCATCAGTGCTTAGGTGGTTGCTGAGCTTTGTGCTCAGGAATATTTCCAGGAGCAATCCATGATCCTGTGGTATGGCTTCCCTTTCCTCACTGCTTGTAACTTAATGGTGCAGTGGAGCACATAAGTGCAAGAGCAATGAAACAGTGTTAAAAGAATATTTGAGCTTTAACATCTGTTTTAACATGAATCTTAAGTAATTTGTAAAAAGCACTTTTATTAAAAAATTCACACTGCACAGTCTTTTCTCACAGTGTTATAATAATAGAGGGAAATTCCCTTCAACTGAAATGTATCCAAAGGGACATTGATTTACAGCTCTTTCATTTGCTGCTCTGGTAGAGGAGGGCAGAGTGAATGGCTGTTACTGATGTGACAAAGCTGAGAAAAGGAATTAAACCTTACACTAAAGTTGGGTTAGCAAGCTCTAGGGCCTTATTTCATTTCAACAAAATCACCTGGGTTTTCTGCGCTGTGGCTCTATGGCTGTTAGGATAAGCCTTTGGGCTGTAAGTGGGGCTTGGGCTCACTGCATGCCTCAGTCCTCCTTGTGCATCCATAACGATTTTGTGGGCTGCACAAATCACTTACAAACCCTTCTGGTGTAGTGGCGGTCAAGATCAGTTGGCCTTTTACCTAGCCAAGTGAAACAGACTTTGCAGCATTGGAAAAAAGCTGAAGAAAATTTGTAAGGCAGCATGGAAACTCTGAACACTCAGTATGATGCAGAACTCAGGGACTGATAGGATTAGTTTACAGAGGGGTTTTTTCTCTTTTCCACTTCAGTATAAATACTTCAGACAATGCTAAGCATGACAATAGCCCTGTTTCCACATGGTTACCAGTGATGCTGTCTCTCTGCTCATCAGGTTCAGAAATTATTCCTGTTTCTGTATTAACAACTTCACTTTTCCTTGAGCAGAAAATATAGTGATAAAATAAAATATTATTCAAAAGGGTGTACCTGGGTTGAGGGAGTTGGTCTGAAAATGGTCAGGACTTGTTCCACATGAGGAAGAGAGAAGCTCTGTAGAATTTGGAACAAAAGTAATTTCCTTGGCTAATGTGGTGATGACTGGGGCAGTGGGAATGGGATCAGTCAGAATGGATAAACACTTGCTTTGTGTGGGAGGTAGTCAGCTGATCTTTCAACATCCTCAATGCAATGGATTCAGGAAAAAAATAGTTGTCAACATATATTTATCATTGAATAATCCTGGTGGGAAGGGACATCAAAGTGTCTATTCCAATCTCCTGCTCAAAACAGAGCCATCTTTGACATCAAAAAAGAAAGGAAACAAAATGCAAAGAATTCAACAAAAGTCTAAATCTGAACAGTACTCAATTCTGTCATTAAAATCATAAACTTCTTGGAATTTTCTGCAAATACTGAATTTTTTTCCTCTAAATTATCTCTCCCTGTCATTTCCTCTAGCTTTGTTGGAAATCATCTGAAATGCACTGTGGTGACTCCTCTCATGGAGGAAAAAACCTATTGTATAGGTTTACTCTTGTAGAGTTCCACTGATAGATACCCCAAAGGATTTTTCACACCTCACATTTCCAAGTTCAGCAAGCAGTAGGAATCTTATTTGCAATTTGCTCCTGTGCTGTAGCTAGTGTGGCTGTGTTGGGCTGCAAGAAGTGACATAAGGGAGAAGTCTTCTGCACTACCTGGACACAGAAAGCATCTCAGAAGTGTGACTAGGAATTGAGTAACATGACATGGGTGAAAGCATTTGTGAGGGTGTGGAACTTCTGTGAGTTTCCTGAACTGTTGAAGTTTTAGTGCTAAGAACAGGCTTTTTCTTTCAAAGGAGTCATGCAGAGCAGGACTTCACCAGAAAACAGAAATACTGGCCAGAGACTTAGTGCATCCCACCACAGAGAAAATGCTGCTTCCACCAAAGCTTGCACCACCATTGCCCATTTCTAAGTGTGATGCTCCCTCATCTGCTTCCTGTTTTTTTTTAACCACAGAGGAAGTTTCTTTTGTTTCCAGATCATGTATCCTCCTTATGCTTCTGCAGGCACTTTCTGCAGCCTTCTTACTCTTGTGGTCAGCCAGCTCCCAGGACAGAGCTCAGCTCTGGTCCTCATGGAAAAGGAAGCTGTTTACATAAAAATTTTCACTTATAGCCCTTGAAGCCAAGAGTTGTGCAAGACCCTGAATACACCTGCAGTCTGAAAAACATTAGTGGCCTCCCCCTTCTCCTAAACTATTCAGAAATTCAGTAAGCAGTGGGAGGGTAGTGCAGAAATAAGTCAGCTAAGCAGGACCTTGTTTCGAATGACTGGAGAATGATCAACAGGGTGCAGTTGCGCGTCATGTGAATATATTTCTGGATTATGATACTCAAAATTCTCAAAACACCTGAAACCTCATTCTTGGCAACTGTAATTACACATGGAACAATAAAGAAGGGCAGGGAATTTCATTAGTCTTTTGGAACTTATGAAACAGACAAGGAAAGAATCATATTCTGGCACCTGTCATTTGTGCAAAGGCGCTGATGTACAAGTCTCCATAAAGTAGATGAAAAAAACCATAAAAATCCTTCACTAGATGACCTGTAAATACCTCCAAATTGTTTCAGTCAGTAACTTGATTTTTATACTGCATCAGTTTCCGTTTCTTAGAAATGATTGTTTAATTTTTGGTTATTTATTTTCATTGTCTTTGCATCAGGCCTCTATTTGAGAGTGAAAAAAAGGGTTTAATGGCATACATCAAAATTATTTTCATCTTTATTTTCCATTTTCTTTAGCCCATTTCTGGGCAAGACTATCTAACCAGATGCTCTTGATTTGTTGAGCTGTTCTACTAAAATCTCTGCTATTGTAGCTTACAGAAGGTAGGTCCAGGTACCTTTTGTTATTAAGCTGTCTCTCCTTAAACATTCATCCTTGATTCTAGTTATGACTGAAGGAAAATTACAGATAAATATAATGAGCTCATGCAAATTTTAACTTTGGATATTAACAAATCCCAGCTTCTCTAGCCCCTTCTATGATTGTTTATGGTGTTGAAGGAGGCTGAAGTTGTACCTTGGCATTATTGTAGGAGTCCAGTGGCAAATGTACTTCAGGCAGCTGGCTGATCACTCTGACTCTGGTTTGTGGGCTGTGTTTTTTGTTTCTTGTTTTTCTGTAATCATCAGCTTCTTATTCTGTAGATGAAAGAGCTGCCATTTTGTCACTTTCGTCTTTAAGACTCTGGTGGCTTTGACTTTAAGGTTCTACTTTACAAGGAAGATTTCCCAGGAGAAAAAGAAAAGGATCACAGTCTCTCAGCACCAGCCAAAATAAGAAGTGATATCTGTAACTAGAGTATAAGCATTCTCTGACAATTCAGGCTAATGAAGTTTTCTCTGTGAATTGCCACAGAGGCTTTTATGACAGAAAAGAGACTGGTAGTTCCATCACTGAAGTCCCTAAGTATAAAAATGTACTTTCTTTAACAGTCTAAATTCAGACCTTATTTAAGTGATAAAACTGAGTCAGTGATCACAAGATCTGAACACGTCTTCCTAACTTACTAACAATTAGATAGAAATCACTTCCCAAAAGCTTTAAGATTTAGTGAATAAAAAGTCATGAAACTCTCTTCTCTCAACAACACTTTGGTATTGAGATGTAAGAACTGGCTACAAAGTGGAGTTTGAACAAGACCTTGCATCATGTATTTCCAAACTTTGAATGGTATCAATGCCCAAAAGCTATCACAAGCTAGGCTAAGAGAAGCACAATCCTTTCAGTAATATGAATTCAAATATCTGCTTTTGGGGATTTGATCTTAACATCTCAATTGCATTATGAGGAAAAGCTTCTCATATAAGTGAGAATCAGGGATTCTTAATTTTCATGAATTTTTTCTTTAACTTAAATAAAATTATCATTGCAGGGGCTGCAGCGGGGAGAAGGGCAAAATGAACACGACAGCACAACATGGGAAATGGGAAAGGACAACTCTGCCCGTCTTTGTTTCTAGTTCTGAGCTCTGTTAAATCTGTGTAAGTTGGCAGTTCCCAAGAAGTCTCTGCAGATAGGCCAGTAGTTTGAGAGAATTAGGTACTACTTTGCCTAAAGAAGCATATCAGCTGCAATAAGAGTTCGGGACTTGTTAAAGCTCTGGAAAACTGAATATCATTAGCTTCCCCTCATTTATTTTACTCTTAGGCTTGAAGTTTGTGTTGAAGTGGCACCCATGAAAATAAAATCAGTCTATTTCTCTTCTGTATTTCTCCATGATATTATTAGTGAAAAAATTAAGAGATAGATTACCATGGTTAAAGGTAGGATGCCATCTGCACTTTTCTAAAGAGGAGAAAAATGTCTTTTTACCCATTTATATCTGTGTATATAGGAATTATAAGGTGAAAGGTACGGCTGGCTTATGAAGAAAGAGAATGGAAATGGCATTATGAGGCACTTTTTAAATGGCTTTTAAATAGCAATTATCCTAACATTTCTAATGGATATATGGAGCTCACCATCTTTCCATTTCTTTGGACCATAGGCTAGATGTCATTTCTGACTTTTATTTCCTCTCATGAAGGTTTTCTCACTAAGATTTTCACAGACTTATTACCAGTACCCATCTGATATATAGAGAACATAGAAAATAGTGGTTTATATTTTTCCAGTCTTTGCCAGTTTGTGTTGTCCCAATTATTTTTGTGTGTATCTCTCATATTTCTTGACCTTACCTGTGAACTGCTGCTAAGTGACTGGAATTGAGACCAGAACTTTGCTTATAGCACCAAGTTTGAATGTTGTCCAGAAGGAACACTGGGTACCTTAGAGACAGATATATTCAATCACCAGGGAGCAAATCCTCCTCTCTTAGCAATAAGAAAAGCAAACAGCCGTTGTAGAGACTGCTGTAATGAACATATCAAGAGGAATTGGAATGCCTGGCCTAACAAAAGTGGATTGGGTTCTCTTCTGTCTTACATCTTGCCTTGTTGTACATATTTAGCAATAAGAGATGGTATTTTTTTCCCTTCACTGAATATCAGTGCTAGGGCAATATACATTACAGTATTTTCCATCATATTAGTGGGAGGGTCTGACACAAAAGTGACAGATCCCACCTGTGTGGCATCACCCCAAAACCCTGGTGAAGCAGCTGCTGTGCCTGCTGTTCCTTGTGGGAAATTCAGGGAGAAAACAGCAATTATTGAGGACAAAACCAGGAATTTTATATGTCAGTAAAGTGAATGTGATCAGTGGAACAAGTTTACTTTTTTTTTTCCCAGACTTTTGCATAATTTGCATGCTAAATTTATTCTATTTCCATACAGCAGTAAATAATCCACATCTTTTAACAAAGTTTAAGGTCAGATATTTTTAATCTTTATCTACAACTATTCCTCATTCTCAAAGTTGCATTTGAGCAATGAGCCTGTAGCTTTTATGGAATACAATTTCTATTAAAGATAAGGATATTAATTTTAATTGTGAAAAAAAGCATCAGCATTCTGATTCTCTCCACAAAACACAAGTTCATGATTTGCCCTATAGAGCTCAAACAACCATCTCCCCATCTATATCAAATCTCAAAATGTCTCCAGACTAATATTGCTTTTGTAGAAGACCATTTCCTGCCATCAATCATAGTACCTTTCATGAACCTCCTTTGCCATTTACTAAGCACTAAACAACAGTGGCCTAAAGCAGGTAAGGGGTTGTTTCTGAGGCCAGTACAGATAATTCAAAGCAAGATAATAAATTAGCTTTGCATCCTCTGATTATGTACATTATAATTACAAGAATAACTGTACGCTAAGTGACAGAGTTGGTAAAAAATACAGGGTTAATATAAAAAATAAATGCAAAGGTTAAAGAAGAAAGTCGTGGGTAACTGTGCTGAAAACATGTCACCAGTGACTATCAAGTTGTGTCCTTTTAGTTCTTTTAAGAAGGTGTCTCTAAAGGACTTTGGTCACCCTCTGTCCCTTTTTGTCTTTTATGTTGCCACTGATAGAGCTTTTGCAAAGACTAAAAGGCTGACTGACATTTCTGAAAAGCATGTAATTAGCTGCACATTAGTGAGCTTTCAGATATCAGCTGGAGCAGCTCTGCTTTTTATAAGCATTCAAGAGAAGCTAGCCATTGTCATGAGTATCAGCTTTCTTTGTTGTGGCTATAGGCACTACAAAATTATATTTAACTGCAAGTCTGTCACATATTTGCTGTGACAGTTGACAAGAGTTAATTTGCAAGCCTTAAATACACACCTATAGAGAGAATGTTCAGGTCAGAAGAACTTAACATGCAAAGTTCTTACTTTTTTGTGCATTTGTGCAATTAGCCACAGAAGAGAATTTAGCTGTGGTAACACCTCTCCCACAATGGAACATCTGAATGTCAGGGAATCTCTAAGAGTAGAGACATCAAATTAGAGTGTTATTAGGAAAAGGTTCTGCACTGAGAGCGTGGTTGGCAACTGAAACAGGGTCCTCAAGGAAGTGGCCAAAACACCAAGCCTGCCAGAGTTTAAGGAATATCTGGACAATATTGTTCTTTGTCATTTGCTTTATTTTCAGGTAGTTCTGCAGGGAGCAATGAGTCGGACATGATGATCCCTATAGGTCCTTTCCAACTCAAGTTATTCTTTAAATCTATTATTCGTTGATAATAAAAGGATATTTTCCCAAATATCATTGCATACCAGTTATATATTTCCAATGTTTTAGTTATAATCACTTTTTTACTTTATTTTTCAATACGTGGCACAGCTGAACCATATGATTTCCATCTCACTTAAATGGACATAAAATCAGTAGAACTTTTCAGAATAACTGCTTGAATTATTTATTTTCCCCAATAATAGAGTCAAATCAGACCTAGGAATTTTTGTGGTGCTTTCAAGTAATAGAATGATATTGTCTCAAAAAAGATGTACAAAATGGCCCCATGTAAGTTCTAATTTACATTCTCGTGAACAATCAAATACTAGACCACTTTTTTTCAAGAAATTTGACATGGATGATGAGTTTTTGGAGCAAATTGATCAATTTATGGCTCAAAATTAAAGTAATTTGATGGACTGGTGACATTTGGCAGCTCAGCAGTACTTTGGGATATGGAAACACGGAGTGAAATAATGTGTCATATACCTTTGAAAGTTCAAAGGTGAGAAAGACATATTTTACAATTGAGAAAATTATATCATTTTATCACCTGTGTGGTGTTTTTTTACTAAGTAAGAATCTTCCAAATTTTCCATGAAATGACCAGTGGACAGCACATTTAATGAGAGAGCCATGGGATTCACTGAAGAGGAATGAATTTTCTTGGTAAAATGAGTGCCATATGCCACCATGCTACCAGTACTACCTCTAGAAACATTTTCTATTTGTGCCCATAAAGAAGGATTGCACAATGGTTCACGATGACCAACAATACTTTGAATACAGGCTTTGGAAAACACTCATTTAACATGTCCATAAAAGGAACACAAAGAAAAAATTTATTTCCCTTTGTCAGCTTTTTGTATGCCACATCCCCGAATCATTCACAAAATACACCTGGCAGTATCATATAAGTCATCCACCTCCCCCCAGACAGGAACCTCAGCTTTCCATAAAAAATTTCTGGCAGGCATTTCTCTAACCTGTTTGCAGATGTCCCCAGTGAGAGACCTTGCACAATTATGCACGCAATGAATTCCAGCACCCATCTGTCCTTGCAGTTAGAAATTATTTCCCAATGTCTAACCTAAATCCAATATCTCATCTACTTTACTCGTGCACTTGAGATCTCTCAGTTGCTATTTCTCAGAATACTGCAATCCCAAAGCATTTTGGGTGGCCTGCAACATATGCAATAAATCTTGTCACTGGGACACTGAGTGAAGGATTACTGTTCTTTATGTGCTGAAATGAAAATGCAAAGCTTGACATTTATGTCTGTTTCTGCTGTTATCTGCTGTTTCTGCATGGCTTCTAGCACTGTTTCCCAGTCACGGCTATCAGCCTAAAATGTGACTGTGACTACAATAATGCTCCTTATGCCTCCATGCAGTCACATAACTTGGAAGACCAGAACTTCTGATATTTCTGGCATAGAGAATTCTGCTTAGAAAGAGGCATAGCAGGTATGTCATACGGAACCCTGCAGCATTTCTTACACTTTGTTTGTTCCATGTTTGTGTAATTTCTGCCTGTATCTCTACTATTAAATTTTGTTTAAGCCTTGCCTCTGAAGGTATGTGAAGTTGCAAATGCCCCCTGTTATCTGTTACTAGCAGAAGTAAACCACCTTTTATGGTGGTTCCTAGATACAATCTTAATGTACATAATAGTAATTATAACTGGAAAAATCATGACCCTAAACAAGTTTTTTGTGCCCACTATAATTAAAATTTGCAGTGTTTATCTTATTTTGCATAATTCTATACAAGAAACACTGTAGTTAGGCAATTTTCCATTTGGAAGTGTTAGAGAATAGTTTTAATACAAAGCTTTGGATTGCATATCCATAGGAATTCCAGTTGCCACGAAGCTGTTTTTTGTGATGTCTAGCAGCACCTACTTGCAGACACCATGGAGTGATCAGCTGCTTAGGAAATTCCTGGATCCTGAGAAAATGCCTCTCTGAATCCACTGATCTGCAAAAACCACACAAAGGACAGTTTAACTGTCAAAAAATAATATTCAGATTAATTTGTATGTGTTCTTTAAAGTGTTGTCATTTTAATGAAATATTACAATTCAAAAATATTTTAAACTTTCAAAACCAAAATTTTTGCTCTTTTGCAATCCTTAAATATGAAATGATGGCACAGAAAACATGGGTTTGTTAGTATGTTCATGCTCATCAATAAATTTTCTAGCAGAGTCTAGGCCTTTTGCAGTCCTAAGCACTGTCACAAGGAAGAAATTCTGTGCAATGAAAATCAAAAGAAAACAGAAAATGTCATGAGATACTCTTTATGTTTCAAGAGCATGGCATTCCAGCTGACATACTCATGATATTAAAACACTCATGCCTCAAGAAGTGCCCTGACTCTCATCAAGTATCTCATTACCACAATTAAGCAGACTTTGCCTTACAGTAGTTAGAGTAATTCTGGGAGTTAACTTCATTTACTAGTCTATTTTAGCAAATTTGTGTTTTATGTAGATGGAAAATAACTTTCAGCTGGTAAATCTGTACTCATAGCTGCTAAGTAGCCTATAAACAAACACACATTCTAAGATGAGACTCTAATAACTGAGTCTAATTTGTCTTAAGTCCCTGAAGTCCTGCAGTACGTGTCAGATGCCCAGTGGGTGATTCACAGCTTGCTGACTAAAATGAAAAAGAACCCCTGGGTTACTAGAGCTAATAAATAACATGGCATATTTCTGCCATTAAAAGCTGCTGAAGTGCTGTAAAGTAAGAAGGACAAAATCAACTTTTTTATTCCTTAGTACTAATGCACAGATTTAATGATTTAGCACTGACACCTCTCACACAAGAAGACACCCTTCATTCCTGAAGACCCTCATGGCTGACTGATGGGATTTAATAGCTCTGTGATTTCAGTCTGATGTGATCTGCCACTAACCAACCCTGGGCTGAGTGGCATCACTCAGTTTTGAGAGTAAAAAGGACTTCAGTGCAAAATTGAAAATAGGGGTATTTTTCCAGGTGATTATATAGGGCCAGGGAGGGGAGCGGGGACAGATCTTGCTAAATAGTACATAGAAATTGTGAGGTAAGGCCTCAATATTTCCAAAATGTATATTTGGTAGGAATATTAGAAAAGAGGAAATGAACACCCCAGATAACTCCAAGTATAGTGAAGTATTAGATGAAATCAGAAAGGGACCAACAGCAGCATTAGACATCCACATTCTTCAGCCTTAATACACAATTATTGCTTATCATAGAAAGTAAATGAGCACTTTGTAAAAGGCATACAAGGCATTTGTTATTTAGTACATTCTGAAAGATAAGGGATAGCAATCATTTCTAGAAATCTTTTTAATGCTAACAAATATGCAAGAATAAATTTGTTAGACTTGTTATAAAATATGCATTTTTAATTTTTGCAAATTTATACAAAAATCTGATTACCCTTTAATCATTTATTGCATAGAAGAAAATCACCCCAATTCTTTTAAGAAAGACTGATTCTTCTTGTTAATGCTGTTTCTGAATGTTTGGGGGTATTTTAAAGAAAATATAAATGAGAATTGTTCTACTATATATATCAAGATATTTATAGGATTAGATTGTAGATTGTAGTCCTGCAATTTGTTTCTTTCTACTGCCATAATTCTTTATCATCTTAGAGAAACACTCCATGTATTTATACATTTTACTAATCTTTTGCTGAGACTCAGAATAGTAGCTGCACAATTATCTCACATCCAGCTATCAGAATTCTCATTTTTTTATTGTAATAAAAAATACTGTACATCACAAGAAATTTTCCTAATTATAGGAAAAGAGAATTATGCAGCGTATGTGCTCCTTCTGAAAGAATCCAAGAAGGGACAACTGTAAAAGTCTACAAATTGTCTTTGCATTAGATAGAAAAGTAAAAGCCCAGATGTTTTCCACATAAAAGCTCAGTTTCTTACTAGCACACCCGTAAGGAAAGGATATTCATCCTTAACACCTTAGACTACAGACTATAGACTTTAGGCTTTAAAATAATACAACAGTGAAATGAGAACTCTTTCATGTTAAAACAACTTTCATAGTGAAAGTTAACAGCAAAGAGCTCATTTCTTCCCATTGAAGACAATTATTCTCCAAGGTCTCATCAGAACCCTCTCCACTTGTCATAGGGATGGAAGCTCTGTTATTGCTATTGCTATAATCATATTGTTTACAGACTGTTTATAGATGAGGCAGCCTGGTGGGTGTCTTGTCTACTTCAACTGACAATGGAAGGCACTAACTAAATATATCTAGCTGGATTGGGAGTGTGATTGAACCATGTGAACCCACTGGCTCACCTGAATTTGATAAAGTGAGAGCTGCAGGATGGAGAATCCACATGGGCCAGGAGGACAATGTACAGCTTTGAAATGCCAGTCAGTCCCTGTGCTTCCCTCAGAGCATGGCTGGCACAGAACACAGCTGCTCTGCCCCCTCCATCACAGCCTTTTCTCCACAGTGCTTCCTACATCTGGTCATCCACCCGTGAGCTTCCTTGCCTCACTAAAGGCATTGATAAATACATCCTTCAGCTTCACTCTTTACAATACAGGAACCCCTTTGCCACGATTCCTTACTATTTTACAGTCCCAAGCTTGTCTAAGCTAAGCAGTCCTGTCACACCACAGATTCAATCCTGCTTTCCAAGCACATTCTTGCCACACTTGACTGCTCCTCAGCTGCTTCTGCTCCTCTTTGCTTATTTCAAGAGCCAATAAAAGAGCTGGTTCAGGACCCCTGGGCTGATTAACATAGACACTACAAATATTCCAAGCTTAGGTACAGATTGACATGGATGGTCCCCACCTGAGGTCAGAGATAAGATGATCCTCTGGAGGTGTCTGCCACTGAAGCAATTTCTTGTCAACTGGAAAGGCAGTCTCAGTATCTTGCTTCCCAAGACGCTGCAAATGTCACCAACCAAGAGAAATCAGACTACTGCACTGCTTATTTTTACCCATTACCCCTTACAAAATGTACAAGACTAGAGCTTGTTTTATGTCAAATCAATATTTTTCTTGTGAACACAGAACAAAGGCTCTAAATCATTAGTGATTTTAAAAATAAGCTTAATTCCATTTATTATATCAGTCCTTGTATCTTACATTACTGACAATATCACAAGACAATTCACTAGATCAGAATGTTGGCTGAGAGAAAAGGATTTTATCTTACGGTGCTACTGAAAAGGAACTTAGAACTGCAGCAAATATTTTGACAGTGTCCTGCTTCCCAAGAAAGCTTAAGAGAATGCCATTTAACTAGGGGATATTTTTCTGTGATATGGTGGAGCTATATTCAGCTTTCAGGACTTAATACATCAGTGCAAATTCTGAGACAATTTCTCAGGTGTTGTGGATGAAATCTTTCTCTAAAGAATGTTCAAGTAAATATGAAATAGTTCCTCTGTCATCACCCTTGGAAGTGTAGCAGTAGCCAAAATAACAGAACAATTTTTATTTTCCATGGAGTAAACATTAGAAAAAGCTATGGCAACTGTGGAATTGGGTATTTCTAAATACTTGGTGGGCATATGTGTGAAATACTTTTCACTGTGGTATCATGAAGAGACATTACTAAAGGCACACATGGCTGTGAGTTTCCTAATTCCCATTAAGATATCAGGGAAATACCTAATTTTTGTTTGAGCATACAGATCTTACCTTGGTGGAAGGTTACAGACCTTGGTGGAATGTTACAGACCTGAGTTATGCCACAGGTCTCAGCTCTACTGCTGACCATGGATAAAGAGAAGGTTGTAAAGAGGTCTGGGTGTGGAAGGTGGGAGTAACACTGAAGAGAAATGGACCTTTCATGTTCTGAAAGATAGCATGAGTAGAAGGGAGTACTTTGCTCCACGCAGCAGAGACCCACACAAGTCATGCAGAAAGCAATCCCTTGACTCCTGCACACAACCCTACTGCAGCCAGACAGACCTGGAAAGAAGCAGCTGGATTTTTAATCTGCACTAATTCCAGTTTTGCAAAGGTCTCCTCTGACTGCAGCACTGAGCAATTTCTTCTGCTGCTGCTTTTATGTAGGGTTGCCTGGATACTTGTCTCATCGAGGATCTGCCTGATTAAAGTGTGGCTGCAATTCGGTGATTTGAGGACTCTGATCTGTCATCGAGATACAGAAATCCTTAGCAAAGAAAAAGTGATTTGTCAAAAGCCTGCTTTATCCAAGTTAGACACAATTATCCCCAAGGAAGCTCATTACAGATTTTTCTCTTATAAACATCCTAAACATGTCCAGTGAGGTTCAGTGACTTCATGTCATTGTACAAAGCAGAACATTTTTGGGCACAATGTGCTCCCACACTATGTCTTCCTTGTCTATAATATAGAAGCTGAGGGCTGCTTCCAGCAGCAGGTAAAATCCATTCCCAGTGTGAGAACACCACAGGTTATCAGAACGTTCTGAGCCTGTTTTCTCAGGGTTATCACAAGTCCTGCATTTGGAAAAATGCTTAGAAAGAAGCTACAACAAATAGATCAAATTCTAGCCAGATAGGAAGGGTACTGGATTTGTGTCTTTCCACATGCAGAGTTCAGAACATTTTAACTTTCCTTCTTGGTCAGTTTTTGTTGTCTGCTTTGCTTTTCCTAGAATAACAACATATTTAGCAGTAAAAATGACCAGAACTGGAATCAAAAAATCAATAGTATGTGAGGAAATTAAACCCTGCAGGAAATTATCATCACATAAATTAAATAAAGTTTCCATGAAAATAAAACAAAACATGAGAAACATGGACTTTGCAATTTGTCAGGAAAAAGTTTTCCACAACACAAGAAATTTTCTCTGTGCTGAGGGAGGAGGGTGGAGGATGGGGAAGGGAGGTATTTAAAAAAGGAAATCCAAGATAATATATCAGACATTTTTTTCTGATGAAATTATTGCAGTCTATTTCTCAATTTTATGTTTAATGTAAATTTTAAGCTCATATTTAGTAAATTTTTCTTGATAGAAAATTTGGCAGAATTATTAATTTATTGAGAAAATATTTGGTCTCCAGAAGCTGAAATAAAAATATACTCAATAAGTGTTTAATGTAACTTACTAATTTATTTTGATTAACAAATTAATTGATTAACAAACTAGTAAACTAATTTCTTTACTAGTTTGGTGTGAAGAACTAAGATTTTTGTAATCTGGCAGGTTATCTAGATAGTATAATTTTGGGGTTTATTTTCTTTGGAATAATGAGAATATTAAATCAATTTCCTACAATAGTTAAAATTCTCCAAAATTTAAAGGAAATTCCTCTAAAGGAATTTTATTATTGTTATTGTTTAATCGATGTATTTTTAAATTATCTGTGACTTTTTGAAAGCTTTTTAATTTTGTTCTAGCACTCATTTCTAAGGTGTGGCAAAACAAATAAAATTTCCCTCCCATCTTGGATCTTGGTAAATTTTAAAGGTATTTTTGTTACGCCTATGTAATTCCAAAATTCAGAATTGTTGCAAACCAGAGCTTCCAAGGCTACTACCTTTCTAATATTATTCACCAGTACCTAAGCTATGTGCATTGTTTTAACACATCCCTGAAGAAAGATTTAAGGACATGGAAAAGATTTGGTTCAAGTTTTAATTTATTTTTAGGAACAAAGTAGTATAACTATTATTTGTATGAAGAAACAGTATCAGATTCAGTTTTTCACTTGTTCATTTCCAGTACTGTAACTTTTGCTTCTTTATAACTATGATCTCTCCTTCCAAATAAAATTCACTATGTGAGGTATGAAGTTTGCTGAAGGCTTACTCTTGCTTCCATCTCAGCTGGAAAAAGACACATTTTGCAGTTTTCCTGTCACAGCTCCCTTCATCCCAATCTAGGTAGCTCCAGTTCTTCTCCTCAGGTAGAGCAACAACCAAAGGGAATGACTAATGCCATAACAAGTCAAGGGAGTAGAATAACAGAGGTCACTTACTTGCTTGTTTTTGTTTACCTTCAAGTAATGCATAAAATCTCTTTTTCAGTGCTAGATACATTTACTACCATTGCTGATGATGTCAAGTGGAAATCTGGATGCTGAAAGTCAGGCATCTAAATAAGTTGGTTCCATCTGGTATAAGAACATATATATCTTTTCTTTTTGCACTGAACAGTCTTAGCAAGCTGTACTGACAGCAAGACACTGGGAGAATGTACACTTTGTGTCCTTTTAGGAGAGATGGCATAGCTCTTTTTTTTCTTTTTTTTTTAGTTCCAATTAGCTGTACTATTGAGGTTAATCTCAGAACATGCTAGGCAAGAAGATGACAAAGACCTTAAAAAAAAAGTGAAAAACCAATTTCATGACAATACATCACAATGTGACTAAACCTCCTATGCATATGGAACAACATTTCACATTTATAGACCTTTAGGAGATTTTGATGCAGGTGCTCTGATTTCACAACCCAGGGTACAAAAAAAGAGGTGGCATGCAGGGAAAAGAATAGCATAATGAAGTGAAAGAACAATCTCATTCTTACAGCACTGAGTGATTGGTCTTAGTCAATCTTTGGAAAACTAAATATAGAAAGGTTCAAAGAGGATTAAATCTTCAGTAGCTGAGGGTATCTAAAGTGGTTATGAAATGAACAGAAAGTTTAATTAATTCAATAGATGAAGAACTGCTTAATAGCATAATTACTTGAATTTATTGCAGATATTTCATAATATGTGTGAAATGAACACTTTAACCCTGAAAATACTGAGATTCATGATTCACTCCTTGCTACTGAATAGATGGTTCACTTAATTATTAACAATTATTGTATTCTATTATTATTACATTCTATTGCCATTATTCTGTAACATTTAAATATATATGCAATGATTTACATCTCTCAAACCAAGTCTCTTCATTTCTAAAAAAAAAGATAAAAACTATTTACTTTCCAGAAATGCATGTAATGCCTGGGTGATGCTGTGTGGGAGGGTATTATTTCAACTCTCTAAGTTCTCTCTATATTTATACATGGGAATAATGATATGATCATCACATCTTTTGCTGTGAGGTAGCAAAATTTAATTACCATAGACAACTAAAAAATTAATATTTTCCTAGTTCAACAACAACAGTAGCATACCTGGATTTCCATGAGTTTTGTTTTACTGTAAATACAGAAACATACATGGAGCTTTAAATCTCATGCTGCATCCAGTTTCTGGTTGCTTTTAAATACTGAATGTAGTCAAAACATGAACTGTTCAGAGACTCTTTAAGATATAATATAGTACTTTTTCTTCCTCTTAAGTGGGTCAGGAGAATGTCAGAGTTACTACTGCTACTTCATTTCTGTTCAAATCCTTGTTTCTGTATTCTCTGCAGATCCCTTGTTCAGATTAGGTTCTCTCACTGTTGTTGAGGTTGTCAAAATAGCAAAAGGTATTTCTCTTTTTCCTGAAGACCTATCATAATCAATAAATTAATCATGCCATCAGAAAGAAGTTTGTTGTTGAACAGCATGTTGTAAACTTAATGAAAGTTTATTTTAGAGTTTGTCCTGGGGTTTTCACACATTTAAAATACTACTAGTTTGTGATGCAGTTTCTTCCTCTCAAATTAGATACAGAGACTAAACTGAGAGCTTTGAAGATCTGGATCATTGGATGATTTGGGACATGCAAAGAGAAGCAGCTTTCTGAAGGATCAAGGAACTAAAATAAATTAAAGGACACCTGATGTGATAAGTCAGTTTACTCTGGCTATTTCATCTGTATTAATCAATAAACCTATTACCTGTGTTCAAAAAGCTTTGGGGGTTGATAAAAGAGATATTTACCTAGTTGCACTTTTAAAAGCACCTTAATGCCTAGCAACTTTAAAAATTGATTTAACTACATTGAAGAAACATGTACATTCCATGGATTGAGTGACAAGGCATGTTAACATGTAGAAGTGCCTAAACTGAGTAGTAAATGACATGTATCCTCAAAAAGAAAAGTTTTTAGGTTATGCCAAGGATGTTTTTATCTTTCTTTATTTAGAGAATTTGTACATCTGATAATGGGTGTAGCTCTGCCTCCAGATCTAAATCCAGGAGCTTCTGAGTTTTTGGGAAATGGGAGTGTCTTTATATATTTTATTGATTACAAACTTAAAAGTTGTTGGATAGCAAGCTACTTTTTTTAGTTGATGATGTCAGTATTAGGTCAAACTATTATTATAATTAATCAGCATGGATTGGTGCATTGAGGAGTGTTTTGATCTTGCCATTCCATCTTATGGCTGATGTTCAGAAATCTTCAAGCAGATGGACAATGTATTTATATCATTGAAAGTGAAAAGCCCAGATTACAATGCCACAGAACTGAACTACTCAGAAGTCTGTGGGTTTAAGCCATAAATAAGATAATAATGTATTTATTTCAGTATTATTTCTACGCATTAGAAACACACAAAATTTAAAAATGTAATGCATAATAACAACAACTAATGAAGTTGCTGACAGAGATGCATTTTAACATGTTGTGAATTGAGCTACAACTATTATGTGTGGCTTTCCCACTGATAATCATGAGTTTTGAATCAGGCCTTGCTAATTTCCTGAGAAACTCTGACTTTTAAACAGACAACAAAAAGGGCCTGAAGGATCTCAACCCACAAATGTGGTTTAATACAGAGCTACATACACTCTGTGGATCCAATTTCTTAGACACTTGAAAATTCCTTTCTCCCTTCCTACAGAGGAGCCATAATTCAGGTGAAAATGCTCAAAGGACAACCCAGTTTCATATGATTCCTGCTCACACAGGTCTAGGAAGAAAGAGTAGCAAGGGATATCCTTTACTCTTTGATGGTGACAGATTCACAGACACACCAAAAATGCTGCAGCTGTAATGAAAATTCCTCCCAGAAATTTCCTCTGCATCAGGGAAGTGGTGATGCATCTCCTTCCTGTTTTTCACAGAGCTCTGATGCGGCAGGAACTACCTTTATTTAAATAATTGCTAATTGCTTCCTAGCCCTAAACAAGGAAGACAGGCTTCAACACAAAACCTGTGACCTTCAAAATAAAAATATTCTATATTTTCCAGCAGAAAAAAAAATCTCAGTCATCTACTCCACACTTTTTAATAGCAACAGCTGACAAATACTCACTTCCTATAAATGGTATAATTGCCAAATAAGTCAAGGATGTTTAAAAAGACAAGTCATAACTCCTTGAATAAAATACTTCATATGTTCAGTTTTTAAAACCAGTTCTCAATCTATTATCATCAAGATTAATCAACTAATATTCGCATATGAGGAAATACTGAAGAGTCATAATTGCACAATGTTAATCAAAGGCAGGAAGAGTGATGAGAAAATAAAATAAAGGGAGAAGAGTTTTGTCAGATTTTTGCCAGCCATTTGTGCATACCAATTTTCATTTGCCTATGTGACCTGACTAAGCATGTGAGGAATACTTTCAAATTATAAGTCAACAATAATAATGTCAAAGAACTATCGATTACCTAAAATAAATCTTAAAAAATTGCTTTTGAATGACTTTTCCACCAAAAAAATGGACAAACCTGCTCTCTCACCTCAGGTTACAGTAAGTCTCTGATTTTCGCCATCACATTTCAGATCAATGAATATCTTTTTGTTTCTGCAAGAGGAAATCAGGTTTTGCATTTAGGGATTGGCAATGATTTTAATTTTTTTAGAAAGAGTCTTCATTTTTTTTCCTATATGTTTTGAAATATTAGTGTTCTCTCACATGGATTCTGTGTTAAAAGATAAACTTTGGAGGTACCTACCAAAGCAGAGCATCTGAGAAAATATGTTAGATGTCATCCTTGAAGCCTCAATCCAGAAAAGCTAGGGTCAACAACGACAAACTATCTTGCTGAATAAATAAGCCAAATGTGACAACAATTATTCAACATTTCTTAAATCCAAATATTGAAAAAGTACAGGTCTCAAATATATTAATCTTCTGAAAAAAATATATATGTCATAAGAAAAGGAATTCCACTGATTCCAACTGTTAATACATTTTGCTTGTCTAATTCCAGTGCAATTTTTCATTTTTTTAATATATATTTCACCATGGCTTCTTTGCAAGGAGCATTCTCATGTCAGCTGCTTTTATGAAGAATTTTGTTTCACTGACACCTACTCTCCCATCTCAGATCAATTGAGAGTATGAGTAACTTAAAATATTGACAATAAACAAAGATATAAGGATGTACTATCAGCGTTTTTCTTTTAGCTGGTTTCAGTAATTTTCCTCAGAAGAATGTAAATAATCTACCTGAGCATAAAATTTCACCTGACTGACATTTTCAAGTTCAGAGGAAAATAAATGTTCCTTTATTCAACAGCAAAATATGAATTATGAGGGGTATTTTCTAGTACATCACTTTCATGTAAACTAAGTAGAGCCATGTTAGACCAAACTAGAGATTCCCACCTCAACTAGTTGTGAATATACTTGTGAATATACTTTGAGCTTGTAAATAGGTTCTATGACAAGTAGGTTGACTGGGAAGTCTCTGAGCTTTGAATTTTAGTAAATTACCTTGGTTATAGATTAATTCTGGTGTTTTACAAGACCTAGTCACCTAGATGATCAGACCAGAGACATAGTAAGGATGTTCCACAGCTTCCTGTCAGAGCGCTAGCCCACGATTTCCTCTGAAGGAAACCATCAGCAGTGATGATGGTCTGTGATTGAGTCATTCTTTTAGGGAGGTACAGCAAGGCCACTGGAAAAACATCAGTATTAGAGAAGATTAGGCATACTTATTGCCTGTTCTTGAATGGAATTTTTGCATGCTTAAGGGCAACTGCTCCAATATTTTGTTGATTTGGTAACTGCAGATAATCATTTTCTGTAATTATTGTCTAAGTTTCGTGAATGACAACCAGTAAAGAAATATTTTTTCTGTCACTGGTTTTGCTAGTAAAGGTTTGCCTTCTTCTTTGCCACAGCTCTCTGCTGAACATATTGTGAAAATAATGCCTAGTTTCTAAATGTTCATACTTTATTCCATTCATTGCAGACATTCCAAAATAGCATTGTGGAACCAAAATGCACTGTTTCATGGTTTCCATTTCCAAGTTTCTGAGCATTCAGTAGCATATTCTTTTGTATGTTCAAAACTAGGCTATCAAAATATAATGCCAATTTAAGCTACACCATTATTTATATTAGTAGTGAAGGAGGGAAAACGTAGTGGTAAATTAATCTTTGTGCAGCAAAGAACTCCTTAAAAAGGTTTCCAGCATGCATAGTAATGAACTATTGCTATCTCTCTGCAACAGACATCTTTAAATAACTATGTCCAAAGTTGTTTAAAATCCTTTTCCTAGAATTTCAGTTTCACTAATGCAGGGAAGACTGATTCCTCACTTACAACGCTGATCAACACAAGCCTCCTTTTTTATCTTCTGCTTAATATAGGGAACTCATGAATCAGCTATGACTTTTACATGCCTTCCCTCTGACCTTCCCACAGATAATCATAATAACACTGGGCTGCTGAGAATCAATCAGTTTTCATAAAGGCAGCAGTCTTCAGATTAATCTCATATTATTAATTCTGCAAGTTAAAAAGACAAGCAGAAAGACAAGATGGCTCTCAGTGCTATTTACTTCCCTAAAAATATTTCCTGCGGATAATAAACAAACAAATTTCCAATCTGGTGAAGCTGTAAATTTGCAGCCCTCATGAAAATTAATTTAAATGGATGTGACTGTGAGGTTGGGATTGTAAAGATTAGGGAGACTCCTGTAGTTATAATTGCCTGTTCAGTTCATCTGCTGCTCTGTCACTCAAGAGTGGCACAGCTGCATTAACAACTCTAATCATAATCTAATTCTCAGATCAAATTCCCATCTTCAATATATCCTTTAATAAAGCTTCCATACCCCATCTTTTAGCCTTAATTATTGCTTCCTGTCTCCCTTGACAACCAAATTAAAAGGTACATGCAGCAGTTCTACAATAAAAAAATAGCACAGATACAACAACTGTACTGCAAATTCACACTAACCTTGTGAAGGTTGGATGGCTTGTGATAACTAGATTTTTTACTGATAGTGAAAGCACTAGAAGATAAGAAATACAATTTTATAATCATGTATTGATTTTTCTCTTTTTTTCCTGCTAATATGGAAAATTACCTGGGCCAGTTTTTAGATCAGCAAAGTGAGAAAAGGCAATTTTATAGGAAAACTGTTGAGATCCCAACATGTAAACTGTTTTACTTCTTAAACTTGGAGCTCTTGACATGTCAGTTGTTGACAGTAGACACTGTACTAGTTAAAGCTAAATCCCTTTCACGAGCTGAGATGCCAAGTCAGCAAGATACTTAATCACACAATCCTTTTGGCATATTATTAATGTCAAGACAATAAAACAGATAACATGTTTAAAAATAGTAAATATCAAAGTACTTTTTGATCAGGAATCTCTGAATGATTCAGTGCCTTGTCCATGCAGGATTCTGTTTTGTCTGTTGAACTCTGCAAATGAAGACTTCAATGAGAGAGTTAAACTGTCATCTATGTAAATGTAACAAGACCCATCCACATATCTGAGCTAGAAATGTATTTCCTTGAAACTTTAACAATTGAGTCACTCAATCATGAGTAAATCAGGAAAATTATTAAAAATTTAACATGGCTGGACATCTATGGGCAACAAAAGAGAAGACAATTGTCAGCATTAGTAATGGATAAAAAGATTAATCAATTATCAAAATATTTCAGCTAAGGTAGGTAGGTTTAAAATAAAATAGCACACTATGGTGTTGAGATGGTTTAAAAATATAGCCCTGGATTTCAAGGGCAGTAAGCAAAGTCTTCAGGAAATGGTTTCATAGATAAGAGAGACCTGCAAGAACGCCAGACTTTAAACATGGTGGATTTTAATTATCCTGATACCGGTATTGATTTGGATAAGAATTGTTTCAGGGCTAAAGAGACAAATGTGTTTGAGAAAGTTGCAAAGGATTTATTTTCCAAGCAATGTGCTGGCAAGTTTTAGTGTCTTGGGGCTATCTTAGGAGTGAATGGATCTTGACAAAACCAGGACATTGAGGACAATTTAGTGTAGGCAATGAATCTGAAACAGAAAGTTCAGAAGAATGAAAAGGGTTTATCACTTAAATGGATACAAACTAAAGAACTCTGACCCAGAAAGGAATGTGATTAGTCATTCTCACTTAGATTAACTATAAGTGAGAAGTGAAAAGTGTTGAATAATATTTTCGGTCAGTACTGAAAATGAAGAGAGTTTGTCCTGCATCTAGATTTCTGTTGTCACATACCAAGTTTAAAGAAATTATGTGAGACACTCCGATATTTAAAATTCCTTTTGTACTGGATCAAATATTTCTGGTGGTCATGAAGACGCTCATCAGGCAGGTTTTGCAACTGGTAAAATTTTAACTTCTCACTGATACACCAAAAAATTCTCTTTTTCCTTTGTCTGCATTTTTTGAGACTTGAAGGATGATGCAACTGGAGTGCACAGTCCACTTAAAGAAGAAAACACATAAGACAGGTGTATATACATTATTTTTAAACATCAAACTAAAGCAAATAACTCTAATTTCTTTTGTGTTTGGTGGTTTTATGATCACCAAGGTCTTTCCAGATGTGATAATGTCATGCTGTCCCAGGGTCAGTATTTGTCAAAGATCTTTCATGAACCTTTCTAAAATCCTAAACCCTCTCTTTCCATAACATTTATTTGTTGGCAGTAATTATAATACAGCTTCTTGCATCCTTTTAATGTATTTATGTTTACAAGGATTTTGGATGCAGTACTCTGTTACTATTCCCACCCTTCATTTTGAAAATAGAAAAAAACAAGGAAACATGATTCATCTCCACTTGTCAAGTGGAAGCATAGTTTTAGAGGAGTCTATAAGTGCTCTTAATGTTCAATGAGAAGAGAGCAGATGTCTTCAGAGGGTAACTCCATTTATCACACAATAGCACTTGAGGTGAATCACTGGAGAGAGCTCTAGAGCCCTTGGTGTGGGAACACTACAGTTTTCCAGTGTTGGATCCAGTGACAAAAGTGTTCCAGAGCTAAGCAACTGCAACCTGAGCAACCCATTGTGATCCCATTAGTAAGTGCTACAACTAGTATCCTCCCAGGAGTAAGAGCTTCTCTGTCCCTTTTCATGGCTTAGAAACCTAAACAGTGGTGGGATGGGGAAGGGGGAACAGGGGCTTTTCTGAACACTGAAGCATTACACCTTATAATTTTTCCTGTAAAAGCAAATCATAACCATTTTGTTTCTGATGGGGTTCAGTTGGGGCTCTGTGTATTCATACAAACAAAGAAGAATTAGCTGAAGACTGATGCCAGAACAGCATGAGGACATTCTCTGGGCTCAGTACCAGGTTTTTCCCTCGGCCTATCACAGCTGGAATTTAAAAAAGTTCCCAATCTGAGAGATTGATATCGTTATGACAAAATATTGGCTATTCTGACATGAAAGGCTAAACATAATTTTTCTTTTTTCAGATAAATTCTTTGGCTCAGAGAAATACTTTGAGCTGAAACTTTCCTTGAAATCAGCTTTACATTTTGCTGAAACAGCATTTTTTAAGAAAAATATAAATGTCTGAATAACTCCTTAAAAGCTCTGCTCTATAGGTTTGATATTTGAGCTACACTTATAACTACAGGAATTGGATGCTTCAAAAGTTTTGGGCTAAGCACTATAGTTCAGTATCCAGAATGCAATAGGGTTATCTGTGCCACCCACATTTCTTGTGTTAGTAAAACCAGAGTACAAATTCTGTGAGAAAAGTCTTTTATAAAGGTTTCTGACACTCATTGTTCTGTTGTTTTTCTTTCTTACTCTTTTTCCTTGGGATTTTTACTTGGGAATGGCACTAGAGCAGATTTATTCATAAATGTATAAGGGTTTGGCTCTAGGAGAAGCAAAAGTTGTGCAGTTTTTATCTTGTCACCTCTTCAACCTCACCAACTTCCTACCCTATGAAAGCATGAAAATATGTCTATACAACTCTTACACCTATTCGACAGATGGACATCCTTCCTGGATTCAGTTCCTTCCTGTCCTTTCTCAGCCTCCAGTTAAAATTGCAAAAGACCCTGTTACTCATGGCAGGTAAAGTCACACCAGGTAGCACAACTTTTGAATAACTATACAAATAGAGACAGTTGGGTAAGCACTATTTACAATTTCAAATGCAGATAATCAATGAATATATATGTTATCAGTCACTCCCAAGGGTTATTGATCTAAGAAAAGAGGGAAAGCGTGTCTTTATTTTGACTGACACTCACTACCAATGTATCTACCCACAAAGGCATACAAATAACAAGTGTTTTCTACTGTGTATTCTTAAAGAAGACTTTGGGATCAGTAACTAAAAGACATCTGTAGAAAGCTTTGGCACTTCTGAACATATCCACATGAACACCTATGTAGGCCTAGAGCATCTTACTGATAGAAACTATCAGAACACATATCCATGGCATGGGTCAATCAAACAACCCTTCAGTCTACATTCAGTACAGTCTACACTCTTTCCCATATCCAGTGCCCCCTCTGTGTCTGGAAGACTTCATATTCCAGAAGCTGCATATTTATTGCTGAGCCTGTAATTCCTTGCCTTACTTTGAACTTAACATTTCCTTATTAGCAGTGATCTCTCTGAGTACCCTATTAACATTATACTTCACAAAGGAACAAGTGTTAACAAAGAGAAACTTGCTAAGAGGTTTAAGAAGTTATACCACTTCTGCTTTGATCTTACTATTTATTTTCTCTGTTTCCATTAAGCAACATCTATATATTTTTTTCTTATTGCCTTACTTTTTACATTTTTAAGTTACTTATAAAATGAAGCCACATATTAGAGACAGGTTTAGTTTCTTCCTGCTGTCTTCTGGTTGCGCATTTACCCTGTTTCAGGCGGGTGTAGGACAAATGTTCCTACACAAGCTTACATCTTAGCTATCTTACTGTTTAGCTAATCTCCTGAGAGGCTATAGATACCAACCTAGTGATCTTCAGATTGAAAAGATCTGAAGTATAAAGTTCAAAGCCATGTAAAGTAATACAATTATCAGAGAACTAACTTGTGTTTCGGAGTCAGAGAGAATCCCTCCTTTTCGAAGTTGTTTCTGTGTATCCAAGGATGTGGGTGCTTGATAAGCTCCTGCTGGGAATGCTCAGCCACCTGGCCAAGCTGGGACCCTCGTACCAGGAGCTGGAGCCTAGGAAAGGTCGTGTCCAGTGTCTGGTCACTGCAGGGCCATGGCAAGCACCTCAGTACAACATCTGGCAGCCTGCCTGAGGTGTGGAACCAGGGACTGGCCCTGAGCCCACATGTTTAACCAAGGCAAGTGACTTCATGCACTCAATACACAGATTCAAATGCTGAAATTGACAATGCCTTTAGGAAATTGTCACTTAAAAAAAAACCCACAAAAACAAAAACACATTCATTGGGTGAGACCAAGGATTCATGACCTGTAAAACTTAAAGCATCTCAGAAGCCAGTTTTAAATGACAGAAGTAACAGCAAGTAACCCCTCACTAAGTTCCCAAGCTCTCATATGTTATTTTTCTTTGCTTATTTTATTTTTAAAATATATTCTCCCTTTGTTTTGCTCATAATTTACTTTATTTTTGGTGGGGGTTTTTTGTGTTTTTTGTTTTGTTTTGTTTTCAGATCCTTGATTATTCCTCTAGTTTCTTCTCAATCTCTCGTACCTTTCATGGTCTTTCTGCAATGAGTTGTTCACACTGTTGCATCCACAGCTAATTGCATATGTTTTTTATTCAATTAGGGTTAAATTTTGCCTGTGAAGTCTTTCTTCTAGCATGCACCGCATCCAAAGGAAAATAAACTACTTATCTTCAGGTGTTATTTTATAGAGCATATATTTTCACCTGTGGCAGGCTTTATTTATAGTTCCCTGATACACTGAATGTCCTGATGATTGATCAATAAAAGGATGTCATCCTGCACCTGATTATTTCTGTTTTGATAGCAATAACTGTGTTTTACTTCTCTGCACTTGAAAAAGCATTGTTTGTACTCATGTTCTTATAGGTTTATTCAATAGCTGCCTGATAGTTCCATAAACCTATGCTAAAATATGATAGTCTTTCTCTTTGAACTAAAAACCTCGTCCTTTTCGTTCTGTCATTTTCAATAAACCACAGTAGTCTGCCTTGTTTGCCAGTGAATAAAAATGTGTGGTTCAATTACAGGAGCTGATGCTCTGAAGGTTAAATCACTTCACTGCATCTCTTGTACTCTGTGTAAAGAAAGACTTTGATTAACCAAGTCTTTCACATTAACTATGATACTCTATATTGAGTATAACATCTTGGACTGAAAATGAGCATTTGGATTGCCCTGTTTAATATTTGTAGCACTATAATGTTAAGGTTTCATAATTTTTTCAAACACCTTCATAGCCACAATTATTACTTTAGAAAATAATCTCATGGCTACAGCCTTGATTCCCTGACTTTGCAAATGAGTGTTATGCTTAAAATGGTTTATATGCTGAGGTGTGAAAGGTGGCATTTTCTTATAAGAGTATTTATTATTCTCAGTATTAGTTTCTGAATGTGAATGAATATTATCCTTTTGCATAAATCTTTCCAGAGTTCTTTTTCCCTCCCCCTATATTTTATATCATAAAATATGGCAAAGGAAGTTCATTCAGGAATTAATAGATCTACAATTATCAACCCTATTGTAGCAGCCTTATTCTTTTTTAATGATTCAACACAGTTTTTGACACCACTTTTACTTCATAGTCCCTCAGTGTAAGACATAAACAAAAACTATAATTGTAGATACACATTTGTGCCTTAACGGGGTCAGATTCCATTACTTTGTCATGACGTACATTTCTGAAGCATTGCTCAAATGAGGAGAAGCATACAAAAGTAATTAGGCTTGTAATTTTGGGCCGTAAACAAATGTAATAATTTGGAATATCTTTATTCCATTTTTCACCTTCCATATATTCAGATTTTTACTTTTTGCATGGATGACCTCAAGCAGCAATTCTCCAGAACTCTCTTTTAGTCATCCTTGGCTTTTTATCTAACTTCTTTTCATCTGTAATGGTTGTTTCCTGTGTGATTATTAGTAATGGAAATAAACCTCTCCTTCTCTGACTTGAGTTTTGTCCCAGCACATAGGAGGTTAGTTACTCAATCTTACTCAGTTTCTGCAAGCTGCTTTTGGAAACTGTGGTCTCCCTCATGTGTTTGTCAGTTCTGCCTAAAGTTTCTTTTAAATGTCTATTTTTTTCATAATTAGTGAGGTTACTTCTTTGTCTTCTCTGCATTTTCAAGATCAAAATACTAATGTATTTCTATTCTTTCTATTTTGTTGTGTTTCATATAATAGGTATGAAATCAGGGTTCTTTTTCCCTAATTAACGTATTGCTTATATTTTCCTTGTTCACCTTGATGTTAGTTTTTAGTTGTCATTAATGTGGGTCGTGGAAAGACCCCCTGAAAACAAAGGAACAGTACAATTTGATAAAAGCTCATGCTGATATTTAGATACCCCTTAACTTCAGGAGAGAATGACTTAACAGCAAAAAACCTAAAATGGTTAATTATATTTGTCACTTGGTGTCTTTGGAAGCAGAGCTGTCTTAATTTCTAAGGGTAATGCAATAAGGGTGATGGGATTTAGTTTTTATCTGTCTCTGACAGCTATTGAAGTTTTAGAGCAAAAAGTGCCTTCAGGTCATCAGAGCTGAGGACTTCTTTCTTGGAAAAACCCATAAGTCTTTCAGCCACCCACAACAAAAGCAGGCCTACCATGCTCATAGAGACCAGGATGAATTTGCTTTTCCATGTAACTCAGAGATGAGAACAATTCCCACAGTTCTGTTTGTCTTCCTACCCTCTTTTCCGTATGACTCCTTCTTGGCCACAAAAAAAGTATTTGCAGGACTTCACACCACAAACTGGTGTAAAAGATTTTCCAAACATGGAAGAAGTGGCCTTGTTGTAGACTTTGTTCTTTTTCTTTCTATTTCCAAGGAGCCTTTAGTTTTGTTGTTGAACAGCCTGAGACAGGAGTGCAGGATGCAGACTTGGAATTTCATAATTACATTCCTAGCATAAAAGAGTTAAAGAAAACAGTGTTATTGCCTTACAGAAAGTGCAGTGTAGGGCAAGACAAATGAAACTGAGTCTGAACAATAGATTTGATGAAGCAGATTTACTATAAGTATTGTGCAAAGTTTAAGGAATTTGGCTTGTTTTCCCCCTTGGAAAAAAAAATAGAAAACAAATTTGGATATACCAGAAAGATTGGTAAAACTGCTAACATCACTCTGTGAATACTTATAAGGGATTAAAATAAAAACTGGGAGACACAATCTACTAATTTCAAAATTTTTCATAAATAGTGTAAATACTTCCATGGCACATGAAATAAAATTACCTGATAGAAAGATCATCAAAGTCTGTAATATTCCTTTTTCCCTGACTTCTGTGTAGTTTGCAATCAAGTCCTTACCTGCCAGGAAGGCAATATCTTTGAAGAGCAGCAGTAAATTATAAAGACACTGCTCACCTTATTCCAAGTATGATATGTATTTACATTGCTCATTTTAAGATTATGCTGCAATCTTTCCTGTACCACTAGGGTAAGAACATAAAAAATGGATCAGAAGTGGACTGACAGCTCCTTGGATTTTGTTTTATATTTGGGATGATTTCAGAGTGACATCAGCTCTGAATTAGCACGTGATCTGGAAGGTATATGAAAGCATAAAACTGCAGAATACTAACTTCTTAGGGAAATTATAGAGTGGATTCTAGATTTTTACATCATTTAATGCTTCATCTCATAATTAGACTGACTGCAGAGGTGTTATTTAGATCAGTAAAACTGCCTATAGCAAGAGGAAAAACAGTACAACAGTACCATTCAAAACGAGATCATGCTGATATTGAGATACCTATTAACTTCACAAAAAACAAGATTTAATAGTAAAAAACCAAATTTATATCTCATTTGTCTAATAAATAAAAGGCACTCTGAAGGTTGCTAACCTCCAAGCACGATCTTTCTTCCCATTATTTAAACATTACAAATTCAGATTTTTCTTCAAAATAAATTTTTCTTAATTTTTGTCCCTCTTCTCCTTATTTTTTCTCTTCCAAGGAAGAATGGAAGAGCTGGTGATGGCTCAGGTCTTGTGGCAATCTACCAAATTTGCATAAAAGTACAACAAGAAGTATATAAAATTGCACTCTCAACTTTCTAAGATATATACTAATAATAAAAGCAAGAAAAATTTATTTGGGGTAAAGGAAAATGCTTCAGCAGTATCCTTCTGATTCTTCTCTCAAAGCAGATTCTTTGAGTGCACAGTGGACTCAGCTGTATCAAAGTTTGAAGCACCACCTGTATGTATTATTTCAATGGTCAGTCCAAGATTTAGGTTTCCCTACACAACACAAACCATGTTTGTTGCCATATGCAAAACTGAACCTACAGAAGTGGTTTTTTTTTCTTTTTTAGCCTTCAAATTATTTCCAAAATCTACAACCACAGTACTTGTCTGTGGTTTGATGAAATCCAGAGTTTTTCTTGCCTGGTAAGGAAGAATAGCTTGAAGGGGAATTAAAGGCTCATAGCATCAAACACTGCCAGGAATCCAGCACCACTGGTTTTAAGAGGAAAATGTTCCTGACAAGTAATGAAAGTACTTAGCAGCTGATATCTTGGAGGAAAATGGGGCTCCTGAGGGTTGGCTGAGCTGTCTGACCCTCTAGGCAAGCTTTTTTGAGCAGAGTCATGTACCTTGGCTGCAGGAGTGATGTCCTGATGTCTGTGGCTGTGTTGAGGGGAGGGTGATGAATTGGAAAGGAATCAAAGCCCCTCACCCTGCCCATCTGCAAGCCAAGCCACTGTCCTCGAGATCAGTCAAGAGTCCTGTCAACTTAAGAAATGACACAACAACTCTTTATTTCTCTAGTATTTTAAATTCTGGAGAAGAGGTTTTGTTTGTTTTTTTTTCCCTGGGAAGGGGGGATTGGTGTTTTTGGTGTTGTTATTTTTTGTTTTCTGAAAGCAGAACTTTTTTTGTAGACTGAAAGATATTTCTTCCCCTTCTGGAGAAAACTAGACATAAATGGCTTTAAGGCAATGCTGACATTTATGGATATCCTGCAGCTCTTAGAATATTACCCACCATTTATTATGTCACTTGTGTAAACATACCACACATATGAATACATTTTCAATACTGTAAATCTATGTAGAAACTCGCTGTGCATTTATGTAAAGCCCAGTTCATATAGGAGGAGCTGTAAACACTTGTCTCAGTTTCATCACAACACAATGGTTTTGTTCCCTGGGATGCTCATTTTCCTTAGGCCTTCCACATAATACTGAACAAGTGAAAATCCTGTCAGTATGTGGTTGCCTTGCCCTCTCCTGGAACTGTCATATTTGTACTTCAGTAACAGTCAACAGGGTGCTATGGTTTTCAAGAAAAAGAAAACTCAGATCTCTTTCACACTACAAGATATGACCCACTGCTTTAATTAGCATTTTTTGCAGACTAGAATCTGAAATGATAGCAAATACTCAAGAGGTACACTTTCTCCATTTCATTGTAAATATAAATAAAAATCAGTTTTCATGCTATTTGAAAATTAATTAAGCAATTTTGCTTGTATAGTGCTGCAGAAATTTGTAAACTAATGCGATCACTTTAACTCATTCTCCAATTGGAAGCAAAAAACCCCTAGCTTTCTGAAATCTATAAATTTAAATGGAATGAAAACGCATAATTGTATATAGATCCTGTCAATGTATACCCAAACCATAAAAATATTAATAATTCAGGGAATTCTAAACAGCTTGCAAAATCCTCTGGTTTATTTCATTAACAAAGTTAGGTTTAACATAGCCATGAGAGCAGAGATGGTATCAGTGGGACATACCATGTTATCATCTCTTTGCTCTCCTGAAGACGTCAAAAATACCCCATTTATTATATATCCCATAATAAAACAAATTTGAGAAGTTTTTATCCTGTTTGCTGGTGGCCTCTTGTTAAAATGCTCAGCTGAAATGGTGCAGCTGCTGCCCTTAAACAGCCACCCAAATCCTTATTCATCTGCAATCTCTGTTATTTTCTCAAACGCTGTGAGAGTCACAGCACTGTGTCACTGCTTTGTTTCAGCAGAGGCTATTCTGTCTTTTTTGTGTAAATACTAAACCTTGTCAGGATGCCCTTATTCAATGTTCCAATTCTGCCTATTGAAAGTACATCTTCAGATAGGAAAGTATTTCCCCCCCCCAAAAAAATTAAGAAAAGTGTAATGATTATGACCTTGTGATGATACAGCATTTAGTGGGTGAGGAAATTAATTGCACCACCCTGACCATGTTTCTCTTGCAGGCACATGGGGGATATTTCCAATATCCCTCAGCCTCTGTTTTCAATAGTCTTCATTCATGTTCCACCATGTAAAATACATTTTTTTTCTGGGGTGGGATCTGGTGTTGTGACATACTGCCAAATACTGACAATCAGAAGGAGGGGATAAATTCTTGTCTAGAGATATTGTTGAGGTAGATACACAAATTATTTATATATTTTGAATGATGCCTTTAGTATTTTGTCACCCTGGCATTTTTTGAGAAATGATGGTTTTAGTACTCAAAAGGAGGTTGCTGTTCTTATTACCTCGAAATATTTGTATAAATGCAATTATTCAGAGCAATAAATACCTGTAACTGTTGATTTTGCCCATCCTCTTGTATTTTTTTATACTTTGCATCTCTGTTTACAAGAAACTCCTCATGAGATCGTTCACATCTTTCACATTTATGGTAGCTGGTTCTAAAGTCCTCTTTTCCTTATGGTGAATGATATTTTCTAAACACTAACTATGAAATCAAAAATGTTTTTCACCATTAGACAGCTTCAAAAACACAGCTTGTAGTTTTATTCTTTTTGATTTTGTAAAACATTGCATGGAATTGAGAAAAAGCTATTTCATAATGGCCACAATGTTTTATGAGATGAAAAACCTCCAAAATTCAAAATCAATACATACGTATCTGCTTTTAACATATACGCAAAGATAATTGCAGCAAGTCTATGTGCCCATGGTTCCTAACAGATCTTCCAGCAAGGGTGGAAATCAGCAGCATATGAGCAGATTCTTAGCAGTAAAATGAGGCAGGAAAGCTTTTTCTTTGCTATTTGTTGACAAATGGATTTTGCCTTAACATATCACAAAAGTACATTTGAGAAGGCATAAAAAGCTAAGATTACTAATGTTTGAATTTATTTGAAAAATCAAGAATCATTTTTAAAAACTTGTTTTGCTACTGATTGTAGGAGAGTTTTGAAACACTGAGATTTCCTTGTAAAATAGTTAATATTTTGAGATTTTTTATTTTGCTTTGAGAAGATCAGTTGATTTTTTTCAGTTAGCAATAATTATGACTGTTGAGTAAAAATTACACATGCTCCCCATCTCACTGGCCTGGGGAATCCAAAATACTTTTCAGAGGTATTTATTTGCAAACTCCTACTTTCTAGTTTCTTCAATGCCTGAGCCAGGTTTTGCTGTAAAATAACACAACTCTAGTGAAGCTGCATGTGTCTTTCTGTCAACTGGTGACCCACACTGTGTTTATTTTAATCTATTTTAAGCCAGCTCTTGGAGCAAAACTATAAATATTGCAAAACTGAGCAAGCAGTACCACATTCTGCATAAACATACAGACACACAAGAACTTCATGCATTAAATTTTTATGCCTCCAAAAATAAGTCTCTTATCAGGCTTTCTGGATGTTTCCATCACCAAATTAGCACAGTGGCTGTGGCTGGCAGCCACTCTCCGGCCCAGTGTCACCCTATGTCACTGCCCATGCAGCAGAGCACACTGAACACTCCTCCAGTAAGATGGATGATGAACTGGAAATGCCATTTCAGATAAACATCCAAGAGTTCCAGATGCAGGCTTAGCCTGGGAGCAGGTGACTATTCCAGTATAAGCCTGGAACAGGCACAGGTGACTGTGGGTAAAGGTGAGTGTCAGGCAGCTCAGAGATGTGGTCCCTGAGGAAAAGAACCTCACCCCAGCTGACCACAGCCCTGCTCCACAATATGTGAGGAAAACAGGCATGGGAGCACCCCTGGAGCATTGTTTAGAATTGTGTTGTCCTGTTATTCCTTCTTCACCAACAGAGTCACAGCTGAGCATCTGGATAGGGTGCTAATTTTCACATCTAATGGTCATATAGAGATGGACAACCCTGTAAACATCTACACTGGTCAGACCTGATAAAAGGAGACAGGGAGTTATTGTGGGTGTTGCTGCAACAAAAGTCAGGCTGATTTTAAGTTTGCAGCTAGAAGAGTTCCTTGCAAAGCAAGTGGTCTTGCTGAGTACATAAGTGGATGTTCTGCCACTGTTCTGTGCAGAAACAACCAAGAGGACAGAGGCCTGGATATCTTTCTTACTTCTTGGATAATGAGTGGTTGATGAAACATCATTAAAGCAGCAGAGTCTGAGACTTTCAATTGACAACAGATTATTTATAAATGAATGGCATAAGCGGCTCAAAAAAAGATAAAACTCACCCTCAGAAGCAGAAGACATAGGGGGCAACTGTTCTGTCCTACTTAGCCACTGAAACATTTTGCCTGATTTTGAGAAGAACACTTTATTAGAAACCATAGAAAAATTTTCAAAATCCAGGATCAGGGAGAAAAAAATACTAAGAAAATATTATTTAAATTGCTAGAAATAGAGAATAAAGGAAGAGAAGCGAGATTTAAAAATGTTTCTGAAAGAGGCTGGAATTATAATCTCTTGCTATATGCAATATTAGTCTAGAAATTTTTGTGGATTCTGTTGATTTCTACCCATAATATCAAATAAGAGGCATTTTAACATTCTATTTTCATATTAAATTCCATGAAATCTAGGATTTTTAGATATAAGGTTTGATCTTTCATAGAGTTCGATTCTAGATTTACATCATTTATGGAGATTGCAAATTAAAATTCTTTAAAATTTTCACTTTATTTTAAATCTCAATAATCTCTCTTTTATATTTTTTCTCTATCTTCTTCTTCCTGTTTTGTGTTTGGAATTTTTTGGGGGGGACTAGGGGAAGGAGGGATTGCAGGTTCGTTTTAACCAAATCAACTCTGTTTAGAATTTATCAATTTTCCTGGAAGAACAAGCTTGCTTCATTGACTTACAAATAAAAATACCAGAATAAGCAGTTTTACAAATTACTAGAAATAATTTAAAATTGATAGTCCAATCTTTTAAACCAAAATTAAGGAAACCTTAGTTTAAACTGCAGAGAATCAATAACATCTGTAAACCCCCAGCAATTTATAATGTTTGTCCCCTACAGTGCCTGAAGTTTACTTCACTGATTTACTGATAAAACCAGCCAAACCAGGCTGTTTTGTCCAATTTCTAACAAATGTGATCTTGCTAAACCTGACCTGTATATTTAAGTTGCTTTTAATTTTGAAGACTTATTTGTGCTGCTATATGCCTCATTTCTAAATGTGTCATTTGAATACTTTTACATGAAGCAGGAGTTTCACCAGGCTATCTGATCTTAAAGTAAAATGCAGCTCCCTGACTAGAGCACCCAGTGCCATCTGACATGAGCTCAGGTTCTGAGACACATCGAGTTCTGCTGCACGTGCTATTGCTCTTAACTATAGAACTGCAGCTGGAATTGCTCCTCTTTGAGGAGGTGGAACAACAGGAAAACCCTGAATGCTAATTCCCAATGGGTTTGTAGCAGAGCCAGTACAGAGGGAATCAGCTGAGGGTTTAGTTGCTAAAGTCTTACAGGCCCTGCTAGAAACTGTCTGGACTGATCATGTTATAGGACACAGCTTTGGAGAAGGCATTGCTAATACAAAAAAATATTACAGGTTTTGAATGTTTTCTAGGCCTTTATTTTAGCAAACAATTAAACGAAGTGTACACAAACCAAGTTTTCAGCAACTCACTGTGAAGAATTTCTAAATCATTCACTATGTCTCCTGAGGAGGCTCTCCAAGCACTTTCACCCTGAAACAAACACACAAAAATGTAGCCTAGATTTTCTGTTTGGAAAACAATTGGAAGACAGTAACAATCAATTGCACAGTCTTAACTTCAGGCCTTGCTACCAGTCCCCCTAATTAACAAGAGGCATCACTCCTGACCTGCTGTCACATGAAAATTCACAATACAGTACAAAATCTCCAATAAACTGTTTCTATCAGTGGAATAAACAGAGAAGGGGGAACAGAGCCAAGCTGGGGGTAGACTTGGGAAGAACTGTTAATTCTATATTGAGAGTTAAATATTTTATTTACTGCAAGGTGTGTAAGACCTTACACTTGACTGGTGTTTTAACCACAAAAAATGCCACTGCCTTCCCTCTACCATGCTGCAAGGCTCAGGAATGCTGTCACATAAGAATCTCTTGTTTGCAGTTTCCCTTTCTGGCAGTTGTTAAAAGAAATTTATAGATCACACATCTTTGACCAAAATAGATTTTAATAGTAGGGGATGTATTTCTTTCCCATTACATGTGTTTTCATGCTGAAAGCCATTGTTTATAACTGAAAACAGGTTTTTTACTCCATTAATAGCTGAGTTCTGAATTATAATCTCACAACCTATATTTTTTTTTCCAGAATCAGAGAAATTATTAAAATTATAATAATTTACATTACCATAATTTACAGCAAAATCATATGTGGTTTACACTTAGCCCTTCAAAAGAATTTGCATAAGGAGCTTGCAGCAGTGGTAAATTATTAGAGCAGCTGGATGTCCTGAGTACAACCAGGACCCATTAGAGTCAGCAGCACAAACCAACATATTGTAGGGGGTGATTTTCAAATAACAGAGCTTACATTATTCATGAACAGGACAAGAAAAGTTTAAAAAAAAAAAAATATGGCTCTCCACTAAGGTCATAATGAAATCCCTGTGCAACAGATTTTGATTTGACATGTGGAGAAACCTAACCAGAATTACATGATGTTTGGCTGCAAACAAATCTGATATTGCCTGTTGTCTTCCTTAAAAAGGCAACAGAAAAGATAAGAAAACTTCCTAGCAACAAGAGGAAAATAAATGAATTTTCCATGGATTACAATGACAACACGTGTCCTCATTTCTCAGCTGTCCATTCTGCACTGTGTTCTGCGCTTTGGAGAAAATTGCATTAAAATGAAAGAACTGCTGGTTCCAGCACCAGTATCTTGATATATTGCAGTGAAAAAAAATGTACTTTTCTACTTAACAGGGGCAGCCATCAGAACATTATAGGTGATCTTGTTGACCAAGTATAATCTTAACATGATATACTTAGTCTCTTGCAGAGGGAAGAAATATGTGCAATTCACTGATCTGTCAGCAGTTGCTTTTCACATACCTAAATCCTGTTCCCCAGAGCACCTCTCTCTCCAGAGTTCTTTGTTTGTATGTAAACATTTTTTCCTTCCTGACCCAAAATATCAGTTGTCAATGAATTAAGAAAACACACAGTCTCACAGTCAAAATATTAAGCTTTTGAGCATCAAATACAAAAAAATTGCAACGTAAAATAGAATATTTGCACCTTGAAACACTTCTATTGCAGTATTTTTCCTTTTAAGAAATCTTGGACTTTGATGGGAGAATCTCTGATGGTGGCAAGTAGGGCACCCAAAGATTCTGTGCCTGTGTGCACATCTCAATTCTATCAAAGTATTTTTTAAAAGAAATACCTGTTCTCAAGAGCCAGGTCATCTTTAGAAACAGTGGGCCCTCCCACATTATTGCACAGCATGGGGCACAGGAAAGGTGACAGGAGTTGGTCAGTTTAGCAAAATCTAGGAAAACTTGTCTAGCAGGCAAGTAAAATTGTACCAGTAAAGTGAGTGATCAGGTACTACACATGATCCGTATTACCTCGAATGTTTTGGATTTCCAAGTAAAAAGATTTAAACAACTATAAAATCAAGGGGATAAATAAACTGTAAGATTAGGGATTGAAGCCCTGAATTGTATTCCAAATTTAAAGTACAGTGACCATACAGTTACAGCGAGATCAGTGAGCAGAAGAGTTGGGGTAAACTGATTTATTTACAAGTGATTAGCCATTCTGATTACTGTGGATCAGAAAATAATGGAATCTTTTTATTGGAAAAGACCTCTAACACCCAAAATGTTAACCCAGCACTGCCAAGCCCACCACTAATCCATGTTCTTAAGAGCCACATCTACAAGTCTTTTAAATATCTCCAGGGATGCCGACTCAACCACTTCCCTGGGCAGCCTGTTCCAGTGCATGACAACCCTTTGACAAAAATATTTTTCCTAATGTACAATTGAAACATCCCTGGCACAGCTTGAGACCATTTTCTCAAGGCTTGTTACTTGTGAACAGGAAATATCTCAGACACTTTTTGTCCCAAGATCTTTCTTTCAGCTTTGGCACTCATCCTGTGATTACACACAGCCACCCTGAGCAAAAGGATGCTCTGCAGCTCCCTGCAAAGAGCCCACACTCACTGTGACATCTCAGAGATGAAGAACACATCATCTATAGAAATGACTAGAAAATGTAACATTTTCTCTGTTGGGCATTTGTAAATCATTATTTTCTGAAGCTCATAACTCATCCAAATACAAAATTCTCGTGAAAAAGCTCACAGAGATTTCCACTGGGTTTTTGCGTCCATCTACTCAGGCAAATCACTGAGCACTTCCATCACCCATTCCCTGAAGTGACAGTAGTGTTTTTATTAAAACTGATATGAATTTTTTCAGACAAAACCTGAAGACATCTAGCACTGAAGTATTCTGAAAAATACCATTAAAGTGTAGAAATTATAAGAGCCTAAACCAGGGCCTAATAAGGGCTATTCTGGGCCTTCTTATTTAACATCTGTAATATATAATAACTCTAGGTAGAATTTTAAAAAAATCTTAAGTGATTTTAAGAAGAAAAGGAGTTAGGAAAGAATAAAATCAATCTTGGAGAACATTTTGAAATTTGAATTAAAACATTTTTTAATGACAGTTCCCATCCTTTATCAACTGACTACCATAGTTTTGAAGTAGGTGGTTTTATTCACTGCTAAATTAAAAAAAAAGATAGTTAAAAAACAAGCAAACAAAAAACAACAAAACAAAACAAAACAAACCCACCCAAGACAAAAAACGCCACAACCTCAAGGTTATTATTCTTCTTCAATATAACAAACAATGCAAATTTACATAAATAAATGAAAATATTTGAATTCTGGACACAAAAGTACTCAGAAAGCTGCATTCTAATTTGTTCCTTCCTTGTCTAGGGAGAACCTTCAAGGTCATTTGCAATTAGAAAAGCTTTGAACTCTTTTGTTGAGGGAAAGAAAAAAACCAAAGAAAATAATTACCTCAGCAGCACTTTGAAAAGACTGTGTAATGCATCTGAGTTGAAGGACTTATCTTGAACCATCACTCCAGATCCACATCTTTGGATCTAGTTACCATTTAAGAGACAAAGAATTAATCGACTTGCTATCACAGCATGAGAAAAGACTGGTTCTGCTCTTCAGATGCTTTTAATCTGATCCTGAGGAAGGTATTTAGGGGGAACATCTAAATGTGATTTAAGTGTCTCAACACCTTTGAGGGCAAAAGGACCAGATATTGAAAGGTGCATGGATTACTAGTGAAGCAGATAGTTGCTTCCAAGAGTGAAGGATGAAACTCAGTCCTGAAAAGTAGAAACCTCACAAGCAGCATTGTTTGTTATCAACACATGATTATAGAATTTCATACTAATAGCAAAACACCCAAATTGCACAAGGATTTGGGAAACAAATATGTTGCTACTCTTTTTTTAAATGTGTCACTTACAGAGTAAAAATAGTTAATTCATACTAGGGGAGCAGACAGTTAAATCCATTTGAAAATTACATTTAAAGTTAGGCATACACTTAATTATCAATTATTATATTGGCCCAGCAATGGTTGGCTACAGCAATTATTTGAGTCCCTGATGACAACCTGTCTTCAGCCCTGCTGTGTTTCATGGAGCAGCAGATAAAGCTCTGCTCCTCAGAAGCCCCCAGACATGGAGAGCCACAACCACATCCTTGGAGCCAACAGGAGCCTGGTGACAGCTCTGCTCAGCCTGTGCCAGCCTGAGGAAAGGCAAAATTCAAGGGTGCCAGCAAAGGAGTGTGTTAAGAGGAGCATTCTTCATTAAGAATAAGGATGCATATTACAGTCTGAAAATGCTGGAGAGGTACAATATAATCCCGTGAGTTTTGCTTTTTCCTCTCCTTTCAGAGGTGCTTCTCATAGGGTATATTTTTTAGGAGTGAAATAGAGCAAGCCTGATTTGCATAGTGCTATTTATCACTACAGATCCTTTGCAGAAATTAGAGAAACCCTAAGAAACCCTTGGGCTGTCTGTTCTCAGCCACAACAAGCCCCTAAATGCTGTACAGAATTCCATTATGTGCACAAATATGAAATGTATTTTTATCAAATGTACCAGTTTTTGTTACTGTCACCATGTGTGGTGGGTTAAATGTAGCTGCACACAAGGTGACCACCAAAGCCAGCTGTACCTTCCTCAGCTGGACAAGGGAGAGAGAATGTAGTGAAAGATGGATGGAGATAAGGACAAGAAGAGATCACTTACTAGTTACCATCATGGATAAAACAGATGTGACTTGGGGAAAATTAAATTATCACCAATTAAATCGAAGTAGGGAAATGAAAAACAAACCCAAAACTTTACAGACCTTCCCCCTACTCTTTCTCTCCTCTCTGGCTTAACTTTACTCTTGAATTTTGTCCCTCCTGCCCACCAGCAGCACCAGGGAATGGGGATGAGATCCCCCCATGACAGAGAGTTCCCCATCAACCTCTCCAACATGAGTCTTCCACAGGCTGCAGTTCTTCAATAACTGCTCCAGCGTGGGTCCCTTCCATGGAGTGCAGTCCTCCAGGAACAGCCTGCTCCAGTGTGGCCACCTTCCACACAGTTGTACCATAAAACCTGCTCTATCATGTGCTCCACGAGGCCATGGGTTTTGCTGGGAGCCTGCTCCAGTGCAGGTTTCCCATGGGGTCACAGCTCCTTTGGGCATCCCTCTGCCTTGATGTGGGATCCTCCATTGGCTGCAGGTAGATCTCTCTATACATACTTGTGAAAAAACACGTGTATTGTCATTTTGTGTGCTAAGAGAAATCACTGTGCAATAGACCTAGCTTAAACCTTCTTAAAATAATTTTTGGCAAAACATAAAAATTCACCATTTCTAGTTTCTATTTTCTGGTTTTCAAATGAAAAATACATTAATATTGGTATATTTTGACATAGACATTAACAGGATGTTCTCCAGAAAGACAGACTTTGTGATATATTAGGCTCAGAACTAAGTGGTTAAAACCAAGGCCATAGAAGAGGCATCAGGACAACATTCCCTTGCCTGCAGTGTGCACTTGAAGCCTTTTCAAGACTGCTCTGCTCTTTCTCTCTGGTATATGCATTCAGAAAAAGCATCCACCTACAACAGTGAGTTTAAGAGATTTTCAGTCTCTCATGTGGGGTCTGGTGACTCCTGCTAGACTAACATGAGAAAAACCCCAACATTTAAACAGTTGCACTGTGATACTTATGTCATCAATTTAAATAAATCACTTTCCTTTGAGAGAGGTAATATAAATAAATAGTTTATAAAGTGAATGCTTTGAATCAACTCACAAGAGTTTATGTGTGCACCATTTAAACACCTACTTTTAAGTTTTATATCTTTCTCAGGCTCCTAAAAGGCGATTTATTGAATCAAATAACTAGAAAAACACGTATCCTCTAAATAATGCAAAATATCAAACACATGGTAAATAATTCTCTTCATAAGAAGCAAGATTGATTTTACCTTTGATTATCTCTGCCACACAGAAATATTTTTTCTAATTAAGGTTAAAAAGTTAATGTTACAAAGTCAACAGCTTGACAAAATAGCATGTTAATCAGGAAGTATAAACTGATTGGAATTCCACATATCATGCTTAAGGAGCTATTTCTGGAATTCCAGACAAGCAGAGAGATACAGAGACATGTTCTGGAGCACTGATGAGCCAGGCCTTTTAAGCCATAGCATGTGGATTTCACCAATAGCATATGTTAACCAAGGTACTAAAACATTCAGTCTGTCACCTCTTGCTTTGTTTGGGAACAATTAGGAGCCAAAACAGTTCAAATGATTTTCAGAAAAATATTGCATTCCATAAAGTAGTTTCTTTAAAGCCAGCTGAATGTATCTGTTGTAACAATACTGCCACAATCAGCCCTTAACCACAGTGAGGTGCTTCCTCTCCTGGCACCCAGTGCTGCAGGGACCTTGCTGCATTACCTGCTGGGACCACTGTCCAGGTAGACAAAATTAATAAAGCCACTTGGACTCTGACGTGACTATCTGGATTAGCTTGAGCTCTTAGCTTGGCCAAAAGAAGTACAGAAGCTTAGAGCAGCTTCCCTTTCCCAAAAGGGCTCAGGAACAGGAAGCAAATAGTCAAATAAGAGGCTGGGAGGAAGGGATGGCATCTGTTCATGGGGGTTTTGTGCTTGGTTTAGTGATGAATTCCCAACAGGAACTGTAGGTGCTCTATTCCTATGAAAATCAGACCACAGACAGCTTTAAGTTCTTGTAAATGTTTGTAATTGGAATTGTCCCATAGTTGTGGTTCTTGTGTTCAGACTGGAGTCAAGTTACAGTTTTCTAGACAACAAAACTAGATGAGCTAAAACAGATGAGCTATTGCAAAAGTGACCTGCCAAAAAGATTCAGTTCATTTGAGATTCAGTTGTTGGCTCCCATCAAAGTGATGGACATTTTCAAAGGACTATGATAACTTCAGGGTGTTATGTCTTCCCATTCCCACATATCAAACTCAAAATAAAGTGCTGGAGTAATGTTTGAATAACATGTTGTCAAGTCTATGGGATCATGATCCCGTAATGATGAGTGAGACATGAATATATATACAGACAAATAAGGTTGGCTGTAATGAAGAAAGGTATCAAATATAAATATTAAGAATGAACAGTTTCATAAAAATGAAACAATTACTTGATAATTTTATTAACGGACTAGGAATACAATCTGCTCTTGGCTTTATACTGATCACAGTGAAGTAAATTAAAGAAGTAATAGAGAGAATAAAATAATGATAAAACTTGTTTTTCAGGTAAAATAATAACTTGGAATGCTATCAAGATCATTGCTGTCATTACTTTTCTAATTTTTTTACCTTGCAAAAAGGATATATATTCTCTCACTATATAACAAGAAATAAGATATGAAAAGAAAAATTATGGTCATTAATTTCACTTTGGAAACCTTTTTTTTTATCCCAGGATGTAGTTACACAAGGACAATTCATAATTTGGCCTCTGGCAGAGCAATATCTAAAATGAATAAATAGAAACATCTCATGATACCTAGTAATAACCTTCCTAAGAATGCCTCAGAGAATGACTAAGAGGAGATCATAACTCCTTTTGTGACAGTGAGGCTGTATTTGACTTGCTATCTACACCCTATCACTCATATTTCAGATTTCAGCACATGTGGCATTCCTGTATCAGCTCATCTAATTATTGAACTAAACTCTGCTCACTGCTACCTAAACAATCCTTTTAAAATCAATGGGATTTTATAGTTGTAACTAAAATAATTTGATTAGGATACCAAAGATGAAAACAACTCTTTTTGCATCATATTAATCGGGACTCTACCGGATACAAATTTTAACTTAAAAAAGAAAAATCCCAAAACATGGAAACATCCCAAAACATCCACATGTGATGCCTGGAGAAGCTTCATAGGAAATTGTCTGTAAGATATTGAGAACAGCATACAAATCAATATGATCGTGGACAATCTCTGTGTTCCAAAGAACAGTCATGAGAAATAGTGTTGTCATCCATGCCCCACTGCAAAAGCTGGAGTGAGCATGTGAAAGTCCATCCCTTCCCCAGACACACCTTGCATCAGACTTAACACATCTGGAGGACGTCTTTTAGCAAAGACAGACAATCTTAGAACCACTGTAGTTTCTTTTGCACATTGCTAAAGTTGCAGTGTTAATTTCTCTGTTGAATCTAATTGTTCATGGAATGGAAATAAAGAGTTCCATCTCTAAACAGCCACATGATACATGAACAAGCATTTTTAAAAAAAGGTAAGTTTATATGATCTTTAATATTAATACCAAGTCTCTAAAAGTAAGTTTCATCTGTATTTACACAGGATGGGGAATAGAGGCCAAGCGTATCATCTCAGGAAAGATGCTTCTTAAATATGATTTTATTCCTAATCTATGTAAATGAAAGTTTTATATGCTCCTTGAATTAATTCTGCATGCAGTTATGGTTTTTCTCTCTCAGAATATGGTAAAATGGGAAAAGGTAGAGAGAAGGAAGGCAAGGACAGTCAGAGGCATGAGATGACATATCTGGTGATGCAAACTGGGATTCTTCAGCCTGGAGAAGCTTCATAAGAGAAGTGTCATGGCTGGAGCAAATAAGGAAGAATAATATTGCCTCTCACAATTCAATATAAAAGATATGTCAAGTGGAATTAGAATGTGGTAGGCTGAGACTAAAGAGAGTTGAGCTGAGATATGAAGCTGATCATGGAGGATGAGTGTTAAAAAGAGATGCAAAAATCTGCAGTACTGTCCACTGTGGGTTATTAAAAAGAAAGGCTGTACCATGAAGTTCCTGAGTCACAGTTGTTGAAGACCATCTGGAAAAAAATGGGTTTTCATCTACTTCAGAACTTCCAAGTCATCTAGCAAAATAGTGGGCTAAAATATCTTTGGCTGAATGTTGTTCAGTAACATCTGATGAGATATGTAAGAGTGTTCTATAAATATGTTTGTTAAATGGCTCAATATAGTTAATGTAAACAATACACGTACAATGAAATGAGAAAAAAACGCTTACTTATTAATGACTTACTAATATTTATAATGTTATTTCATGTTATAGTATCCTGATATTTAGTTTGGGATTTCAAACTAACCCATACATTTATTGTAATATAATTTATCTATTTTTTGTAATTTTTCCTTAATTCATTAGTGAGAAGTGCTTTCTTTTTCCTAATGTGTTTAATACTTATTTGCTCTTATGACATCGCAATCCTCTTCTATAATAATAATAATAAAAAAAGCCCTTTAGCTAGCTGCCTTGAATTAACAGTTGTTTCTGTTTCTCTTGTAGAAAGTTTTGGTATGATTTTTTTATTATTATTTTTGAAAACTTCTCAATATTTTTTGTTGCAAAGCAGGTTGTAATCTATACATTAATAACCCAACCCAGATTAGCTAACTCATTGCTAGTCCTGGATGTGTTTTGTGAAAGTTTGAGATGTCAAAACAAATAAAATTAAACATAAATTTATACTGTAGCCCTTTTATGCACTGACATTAGCAATCATGCCTGTTATCAGGAAGTCAGACATGATTGTTTCTTCTGTGCAATGTTTAAAGAGGAATTGATGTAGAATACTCTCTGCAGAGTGAACTAGCACTCCACAGCACTGTGATTTCTGGTACTCAGCTGCGTCTGGGATCCTCTTCTCTGTGCTGGAGTGTCAGTGTAGACAGATCCAGAACAAATTCTCTGTGTGCTTCATACTAAGTTGACATTATCCTGGTCTAGTGGAAGGTGTCCTTGTCCATGGCAGGCAGGTTAGAACAAGATGATCTTTAAGGTCCCTTCCAACCCTAACAATTATCTGATTCTGTGTTAGAGTCAGAACCAAAACACAAGAAGCTCTGGCTTCTGGATACCATTAGACCACTATTCTGAAGGGATTAAACTGTGCATGCTAACACATTTCAGCTCAGCTGCTTCAATTTTAGTGTTCAGATTTTTCATTAAAAAAAAAAAAAGAAGAAGAAAAAAAAAACCTAATCCTGGAGTTTCTCCACGTATTTATTGAGACTTGCAAATAGTGAAGAAAATGTAAAAGCTGAATTCTCCACTTAGCCACAACTGACAGCTGCAAGGACAAACTCTGCAGAAAAAAGGAAAAATTAAAAAAGAAAAGCTTAAAACAGTAGTTGAAGCAATTGTGTCTTCCATTAACCCTCTCAACCACTGTCACACCTGCTGTCCATCTATCTTTATTAACAAGTCTAATATAAAAGATTAAAAACTAGAGACTTGCAGAATCCAAACACTCATTACCAGCTGTTTTGTGCAGATGTCAAAAATTAGGACTTTCAGGTGGGTTGCATGAACCACAACCTGCAAAATCTTGGGTCAGGTTTTTAATCTCCTCATATAAAACACATTGGAAAGAAGACCTGCTTGTTTGGAACAATCATCTCATTTTAAAAACCTGCAGCATGACTACTATAGACAAAGGGAGGAAAGACACACTAAAAAAAGAGAGGGCCTCAGCAGGAAAATGCATGTCTTCAAGATAGATAAGAGCTTTCTCTTTCAAAGGTTTGCACTCCTATCCCATTCCAAGTAAAGCCATTATGTTTTGGTCCATGTTGTGTATTTTCAAAATTAGAAAACAGGTGTTAAATCTGGTATTTGACAGCTATAGCAATGACAAGCATTGTCTTCACAGCTGTGGTATCTGGCAGCCATTGTTGCCATAAGAAGTGCTGGCAATTGAAAGAACAATTTGCATTATTTTGCAATTGCATAGAAATTACTATTGTGCAGTCACTGCAACCATCAGTCAACCCTTTGGGCAGAGTATTCAATATCTTTTGTATCAGTGGAGACAGTAGTCCATTTATCTTGTAAACTGGCACTTTGCATCAACTGGTTACTTAGTGGATTAGGTAAATGTGTGAACATAATCTCTGCAGCTTCGTGAGTTATGAGCTCTGCAGGCTATTATAGTTAATGATGGAACGAGACTGGAACATCCACTGTGACCTTTCTGTCCAACCTTGGAAGAGCACAGTCTCCTGATTACTGCTTTTTGGTATAAGGTTCAAAGCTGAATTTTCACATGGAACTGAGAATTTCCGTATCTCCACCCCGAGATTTGAGAGATCCTGAAAATCAGATCCACAGTTGTGAAGCAAAGGAAAGTGGTTGTAATGCCAATGCCAAGGCAAACATTTCCTATTTAGAGAGTTAACTCTGGGACAGGTTAGGAACTGGTGGAGATCAGGAACTCCCTTGAATACTTTCTGCTTTCTCATTTGTTTTTTCATTAGTGGCTTCCTGTGCATTACAAAAGGGCCCTAATATCACCTCTCTTCTTTCAAAGAGCTCTCACAATATTTCACAATATTTTTATGCACATTTTCTTACCTAGACTTCAGTTTTGGGCATAAATCAAAATATTTTACATCCAAAACTAAATTATTTTTTACTAATAGAACCAGAAGTAGTGAAGATACTTCTGTTCCATTGTTCCTAGAAAGATAAATATTGAATACAAGTTTGTAAAATCCACAAGGCCACAGAAGATGTTTTTCAGCGTTTGTTTTTACTAAAGTGGAAGACTAAAGAGCACATTTCTAATGATTTGTTCATCAGAAAGTGTTCCAATAGAGCTATCATTAAAAACTAAGTGTTTTAAAAAGAAAATTTGTAAATCAAACTGTTTGCTTAACTTCACCTTTAAATATATCCTAATAAGCAATGTATTTCCACAGTGAATATGCTATAAATAATTTTCTGGAATTATTTATATCTTTGGAATACACAGCCCCAATACATAAATATTATGTTTAGATTGATTTACTTTAGTATTTATACACAGTCTGTTCTTCAAGCTTCTGGGCTTTTAATTAATCTGGATTTGGGGCATAAATTCTTTATGCTTTGATTAATACCAAGCAGGTTTTATTTAATTAAAGAGACAGACTGGTGAGAGACATTTTAATCAAAAAATTCATATGCATACAGTACATCTGTATTTTTTAATACAAGCTCAGGCACATTAAAACAAGATTTATTCTTTCTCAGCTGTTTTCCTTTTTGAATTATGGCGTATTTCTGGTTCATATGAGGAGTTACCTTCATGCACTCATTCTATCCCCTGCCTCCTCTCTCTTCAGAACAGGAGCAAGGAAATAAGATGACAGGAACAAACGGAATAAAAAGGACAAAAGTAATCACATGCTGAAAAGAAGCTTGTTGGATATCCCTGAATTTTCGAAAACCTAAAAAGAATGTTATAAAAGCCACTTTTTGAGGAGCAAAGTAATTTCATAAAAATACATGACATTTCTTATGAATGGAAAACTAAAAGATTTGACAAAATAATATCATATGGTCATATCACCATCGTTTCAGCCACAGCAAAGAGGTTAGTTTTAAAATTATATGCATTAGGTTTTTTATAGAAAACAATAATAGTTTATTACTATCCCAGAGTAATAAACATTTAGCTCAAGTTTTGTGTCGGCCTACCTTGTGTATATATATGGTCATTAGCATAATATCATCTTAACAACTTTTGATTTTTCAGCACATTAATTTACTGCTCAACTCTATCCATGTTTAGCTTTTAACATCTGTAATCTGACAAAACAGTATTTTTAAAGATAGAAAGTATGATCTTCACAGTTCATAGCACAGTTACAGTTTTTCATTTTTCACAGAGCTGGACTCCCAATTAAGAATTAACAAGACTGTAGTTAGAGAAGACCATAATATTTTTGGAAGGATCAGATCAGTTCAAATGAGTAGTAAGGTCTGTCTTTCTCCTGGAAGAATTTGAAAAATCTGGATGCAGCATTTGAAGACGTGGTTTAACAGCAAACATGATTGTGGTGATATTAGGTTGATGTTGGACATGATGACCTTAGATATCTTTTCCACCTTAATGATCCTATGATTCTGTGATTCTATCTTCAATGCCATTGACTAGAACTGAACTTACAAGAAAGAGAGCAGACAGTGGCTGCAGAAATGTTTATGTCTTCATTACAGATGCAAACATTTAATCAGAGGCAACAAAGGAGTGCTCCAGAATGAGGCCCCATCAAAGGTTCCTGGAAACCTTGATGAGAGGTGAGGGCAATATGCAATGCAGGACAGCACTGAGACATAATCATGGGGAACATTTGTTTCTCCCTGCTCTTAATTTTACCTTGCTTGCTTCTGAATGTGTGCTGCTATGTTCAACATCTCACATTTTAATAAAACCTAGGTTTAGCAGTTTGCCAGCTTTCAAAGTATATCTTTTAAAGATGGAAGAGCAAGTTTTTTCAAAGAACTGGCTATTATATCTTCTACTGAAAGATGCTGTTATAATTGTTAGAAGTGTTGAATAGATAGTTTTCCCCAGAGAAAAAGTTTTAACTTTTTCAAACTCAGCCAAGAACAAAAACTGAGAGTTACGATTGCACACCAATTTCTTCCTTAGTTAATGCTCAACTTGATTTTTGAACTTTTCAAAAACTTTTTGCCCCCCTAAACTCACTTTTTTGGGAGTAGAAAATATTATGGATGAGGTTCCATTAAATCTAAACATGATATCTACACCTAAATTAATTCATTCTATATCCCTTCATAAACAAGAGAACAAAAGAAAGAAAATTGTGAAAGCACTGCCTTGGTACTCATCTGTAAAGAATATTAAAACTAGCTAAGAGAGATGTCCAGTTTTTTGAGTCTAATGCAAAAGTTGATGGATCCCATCCCATGACTACAAGAGGAAGAACAGAAAACCATGTTCAAAAAACAGTTTCTGTTGCTGCCTTGCTGGGAGACATTTATAAATGACTTGGTCAGAGGAGCAAGTAACTATAGATACATAACTGACAGCAGGTAACAGGACACATTATAAGCAGCAGCTCACACTTTTACAATGTTGAAGAGAACTGCATTTCTTTAAATAAACCCCAGGACTTCAAAAGTAAATACATACCAAGACATCTAGATTCTGAAATTTTGTACCTATTTGTACCAGCAGTTACTTGTCTCCAAAATTTTCCAGAGGGAAAATCTTTGTCAGTGTCCGTATATGAACTTTAAAAGCCTTGGAGTTAATTTTTTTAAAAAATAACAAAAGTCACAAGTCTTTTTTTTTTGTTGTTGTTGGTTTAATTTGTTTGTTCTGAAAAGAAGACACCTCTACACTACATGATTAAAAGAAATAAAATATGACCAGAGTTTTCAAGGCTGATTTCTGGGCATTCTTGGAAGTTGCCAGTGCATTTCTAAGAGCTTGAAGGAAGCTGACTGAGATAAGCAGTTCACAAGGTATGATATTGCAAACAGAAAGAAATGAAGGTCACAAATAGAAAAAAATAAAATTGAAAACCTCTGACCTGGATTCCCAAGGTAACAAATAATATAACCTAAAAACTAAAATTCCTCTTTTTAATAACAATCAACCATCATTAGTTAAATTAAAAATAAAAGCAGGATTAACATACTGCACACTTTAACATCATTCAAACGCAGTTCATATGGGGTCTGCAGATAAAATAGATTAGACAAGTGGTTAAAAAAGGAGAATTAGCAATTAATTTCATTTTTCATCGAATTTGAGAGCAGATGCAGGAAGCTTTGTCTGCCTTCACAAATGACAGTCACCATACTTTCCAGTTTAATGTCCCTAAAATACATTTGTGTCAAGATATTTCTGTGTTCAAATTGTGCAGTGACTTCTTTTAGAGAAAACAGCCACAGAGCTGCTCTGAATACCTATCTCTGACATGCTCTAAAGCACTGATTTATTGTGTTTCCTCAGCTGTCTCAAGGGTTTCTTTTCACGTTTTGCATCAGCTTATACATGAACAGCACTCCTAAGTATTACGATGCTACAGAACAGTCACCAGTGAGATGAGCCACCAGAGCCTCTCAGCATTACAAACAGAGCAGGGTGGTTGTCACTGCTGCTCTGTGCTGGCTGTCACTGCTGCTGTGTCTGCTCATTGCTCTCCATGTGTAAGTCTTGGTTTATCTCTACAGCCACCTCCTGTAGCATCTGTACCAATAATTTGGTTGTAGGAAAGGGCTTTATGAACATGGCTACCTACAAGGCAAAGTTCAACACCAGACAAGATATAAATGATATTTATGCTTTATATGTCCTCTAATATGTAATTTTCCTCTCACTGTCATTCAGAAGAGCTCTGGGCTAGACCTACATCCTCTGTTTTTGGTAGAGGCTAAAAGTAAAGTGGCTGAACACCTCTCACCAAGAAAATTATCTTTGAAGAAGTGAGTGATTCACAAAGATTGTTGTATGTTTATTTCATCTCCAGCTTGGAATTAATCTAGAATTAGGAATATTTTATTGTCTTCTTAGGGATGTTTCTTATCACATCTTGTCAGAAATCATATTATTTGCTTTATCTGACTTTTCAGAAAAATATGATTCTTGATTTTGAAAAAAATTCTGGAGCAAGATGGTTGGCAAAGGAATCTGAATGTATACTTTTCAAAATAACTTTACTCAAGCTTTTGCAAGTCATATATTTTGCACAAATATGTTTAGAAAAACTGTATAAATAATTGGAGGAGAAACAATTCTTTATGGTGAGGGTGGTGAGGCACAGGCTCAGGTTGTCCAGAGAAGTTGTGGCTGCCCCATCCCTGTAGAGGTTCAAGGCCAGGTTGGAGGGGGTTTGAGCAGCCTGGCTTAGTGGGAGGTGTCCCTGCCCATGGTAAGGGGATTGCAGCAATCCCCTTCTAACTCAAACCATTCTATGGTTGTGTGATTCTATTCTGATGGTTCGTGATATGCCACAACACGACACAAAAGAACTTCATAAGGGCACGGTGATGAGCAAAGCAGGAAAAGCTCGAGTTTATTTACAAAGCCCAATTTTATATATTTCCAAAGGTGCCTGTGGATTGGAGGATGAAATCCCACCTCCCAAACCACACTGGTCAAGACAACTGTCAGTCAACTTTCTCCTCTTACCTAAAAATATGTAAACAACAAAGGACAGTTAGGAAAACAAAGCTATTATTTATAGTAAAAATGTGGTAAATATTCTGACTCCAGTATGAAAGACAAATCAGAAGTCCTAGAAAAATCCTCAAAACCAGGGTGACAGTGATAAGCTGAAAAGCACAACTAAAGAGTAGGTGAATAATTTGTGTATCCCAAATGTGCTGAGAATCTGCCAAAAGGAAAAATTTTTACAAGTGTCTTGCGGCTGTGTTTCTCAGTTTTCCTCGTAATTTTCCATGTTGGAAAAGATCCTCTGTAAATGATTAAAAACTGATTTAATAAAAATTTCAGTGGAGATTGATTTGTTTTATAAGTACAACTCATATACTGTGATTCATTTGAGGAGAATTAGTTGCCAAATATATAATAAACAACAAACAGTTGCATTCTGGTACTTTGTTGAGTACTAGAAACTGAATTTATTTGGCTTTTTAAATAATGTCCTAAACATTCTGCAAAGTGCAGATATTACAAAGCTCATGAGGAGCTTTCCAGAAAGTTGTTCCTATTTCCACTGAACTTAATGGAATTCTCTGCGAAATTAGATCCAAATTTTGTATAAGCTTCATATACTCAAAAGATTTGGAGAATTTTTTTATTATACTCACTTTAAACCACACTCTTGTTCATGGAGACAATCATAACTGGAGAAACAATTTATGCTATCGAGGCACTTGATGTTCAGGTCAGGTTGAGCAATGAAGTTATTGTTCTATTACTTTTAGATTCATGCCAACACCATGATCCACAGTTTTTCCAGAGTCAAGTGTACAGCTCTCAGGAATTACTCTTCCTTCACAATTTATGTCTCTGTGATTACGAAGACTTTGAAGATCATGATACACCAGTATGAGGAGCAAGAAAATAGAAGGGGTTTGTTTAGTTGAGAAAAAATTGAATTTTTTATCAATCAGTAGGGAGCAGTGTGTTATTCTCAGGCTAATGTTTATTGATGGGAACATCTTTTGAACATTTTTTAATATAAAACAACAAAGTAATGTAACTCTTCTGAGAAGAGCAGCACCACACAACAATTCTGTCTATGTATATATTGTTTTTTCACCCTTTTTAGAAGATTAACACTGGAATTTATTGATTGTATTCACAGAGAAGTGGATTGCAATGTTCCAAACAGCAGTCAGACTTCCTGTCTAGAATGAAATTTCTAATTTCATTAATTAATTTATTACCACAAATCGTTGTAAGAAACATGTGTTCTTGGATGTTAATTAATAGCTCATTATTATTATACAAATTAACTTGGCAGCACTATGTGCCATATATTTGTGGAATAATGAATTACATTAAGGGAAGCCAAGATGGCAAACAGTGAAGTGCATGAATCTATTATCTGCTTCTTGTAAATGCATAAACCTTTCCTAGGGCATTAAACAGAAATCCTAATGAGAAGAATACTGGAGTTAAAAGGGGGAAAAAAAAAGAGTATGGAAAAGGATAAAGAGAAATGCACACATAGCTTGAAGTTCTGAGCATCACACTGAGAAGCAATAGCTCCCACAGGTTTTGCTCTAAATGAGTTGCCATAAAGGATGGGAAAGCTGACAATGCATTGCACAGTGGTGGGAGCTTTGTGTCTGATCTCTGAAATTAACAGTAGCAAAAGTCTC
>VYXD01005844.1:0-13737 GCA_013397195.1 Hylia prasina
TGTTGCTTCAAAAAGAAGACACCACCAGAAAAAGAAGACACCACCAGAAAGAGAAGACAGGAGGGCCATGTACCATCGGGCAGCTGTCACTGCTGGCACCCAAACAAGCCTTGACTGGTGAATGGACTCAAAAAATAATTCGGCCAACAAAATTCATAAGAGAAGTGTTAACAATTTGGACCCAAAATGTGATTCAGAAACTTTTCATTGGGCCAAGTCAAAANCAGAAACTTTTCATTGGGCCAAGTCAAAAAGAACTGCTGCATACATCTTCTTTCCATGGGTCACAGTAGCCAAAGCTCTAGGTGAATTGAGCTACCTAGAGTGTTGGGTGGTCAAACAGGCAAGCTTGACATCCACCGCCATCAGCTCCCCCCTAGAGGACAAGGAAATTACCACGAAGGCAACACTCAAGAACTGTGCAGCCATAGGCTTTCTCCTACTGCTGCATGGACATGAGTGCCAGGAATTTGAAGGACTCTGCTGCATGAATTTAACATAAAAAGCACCCAATGTCCACACCGCCCTCAAAAACTGAAAAGCATGGTTGGATAAGTAAAGCAAGAATCCAAAGACTGGTTCAACTGAATATTCAAAGGTTGGGGACTCTTGGGGTGGTAGACTTCAGTTGTTAAAACAATTCTGGTTTTTGTTGTTCTGCTCTTAATCATGTTAGCATTCGGAGTTCTGCGCTGTAAAATTTTAAAACCCCTCAATAGTTTAATCCCTACTACCTCAGAAATCAACCATGCAGAATTTGAGGACTAAGAGTAGCCCAGCCTGCCTGCAGATCACAAGTGGTGGACAAATCGATATAGGCTGAATCAAAATAGGCTCAATGCCTTTCTTTTAACTTTATTTTTTAAAAAAGGGTGAGATGTTGCATTGCATGAAGTTACTTCATTGCACAGGATGCAATGAAGTGTCATATTTGCACTCATAGTTTTATTATATTTTGCACATGGTATGTTCTGTACCCCCCTCTGGGTTCTGGTGGTGGCATCCTCTAGTTGGCCCCTCCCTACACCCCTCCCCCAGGTTGTTTCGCATTGGTTGTGATTCCTCTCCTTTCCCCGCCCCCTTTTCCCCAGGTATAAAATCCCCCACAAGGAAGCTTTGGCCTCTTTCCACTGTTGACGAACCTGGGTTCAGCAAATAAAGCAGAGACCATGTCCTGAAGAAAGAAAGAGCGCTTCTGATCTTTTACTTTCAGTCCACTATCGATTCTCTGCACCAGGGTCTGGACCTAGCCGGGATTTGATCCTGGGAATGCAGGGAAAGGTGATATGAACTCTCGGCTCCATCACAGAATGCAGCTTCCTAAAATGGATGGAAAAGGCCAAATTTTTCACTCCTAGATTACTTTTTCCCTCTGCCGATGTCCATACCTTGTCTGTCATTAGGTGGACATAGATTTAAATGCAGAACAGAAGGGTGTCCACATAATGAAAGCTTTTAAGATCACATTAGACATGAGCACTCAAGTCAGGAATCTTTCTGTTTATTTAGCTGATTCTGCCTAGCAGGGAAATAGACCTCTAACCTCCAAGATCTTTCTGTGAGCCCTCCCAAAGCATAAATGCTATGCTTCTGTGTTTCCCTTCTTGTTTTGGTTCGAAAGACAGGTATCTGCTAAGGAGGGGCAAGACATTCTTAGGAAATGTAGAATTCAAATCTCCTCTTTCCAAATTATTATAATTTATGAAATTAAAGGGGCTTTCAGGCAGAGTTGTGGGGGTAGGGACAACAGTTCTTTACTAGTATTTATAACACTGCCAACAAACCACAACAACTACAGCATTTATAATGAAACAGAACAGGAAAAACCTCAAGGGGCTTTGTTTCACAGAACCTGAAACAGTCGCATCTCTTGAGAGCACCAAGCTGGAACAGTGGAGAAATACCGGGCTGGTGGGTGAGAGCAGAAGCTCCACCAGTGGTAGCTGGAATGGCAGGCATGTACCAGCAGGGCAGTGGCGGGCTACAGCGTAGCAAAAAGAGCAGTGCCAAAGAAAATGGTGGTGGGACAGGGCCAGCCCAGCTCCAGCAGGGCAGGAGGAGGCAGCTCAGAGTTCTGGGGTGCCCGAGCAGACGGGGTAGATTTTCTCACAACTGGACCTGGCGTTGGCAGGGAACTCCTCCTTCAGCAAGCAGCAGCCTCTCCGTCATACTCCCTGATTCCGAGAGCAAGAAAGAAAGTTGCCCCCACCCGGTCCTTTACTTGCCCCAGAACTCGCATTTGGCCACCTCTTTGTTCTGGTCAAGCACCCATAAGCACCCAATACTTAGTCTCATAGCAGCTTTATGGGGAAAAATTCTCTAAGTAAAAAGGAACAAATCTAACCCCCAACACCTCTCCATCAGAATTCCTATATTTTTCTCCTGAGCACAACAGTGTGTGCATTGAGCCACAGCCTCCTTCAGGAAGGTCTGCATGTGTAGCCTCCAGACTATCGCCAAAGGAAACATCTTTAAGCAATGCAAGCATTTGACACTGTCATTTGTCTTGCAGAGGAAAAAATCATTCCCATGGCCTCACTGAAGGCACTGATCTTTGGTCTTTGCTGCCAACCACTGCATGCAGCCTTCTGTCTGCTGGCAAGTGACTGCCAACTCAGGAAGGTTTAAGAGTACTAAATCCACAGAAAATTATGTAGGAAGAGGGATGTGCTTGTGCCTCACAGTCCTCCTCATGTGCTATAACAGGTGAATGTTTCCCCAACCCCTGGGGTTGTATTCTAAATATGTGTGACTGGGTAAAGTCTCCAATTTTCAGCAATGCAGCATCACTGTAAAGTGGTGAGAAAGAAAGAAGTACTGACAGTCCACCAAGCCAAGGGTGTGGGGTGTCTGATTTGGGACTTTAAATACATTTCCTGCCTAGGGAAACTGAGACACAGCATGGCAGTCTACTAATGAATTACCTCAGAAATCATGAATTTGTGTGCATGTGAGGACTGCAAACACCTCCTTTCCTTTGGTATCTGCCTTTACATGTGAATTGTCTAACCCCATGTCCTCCAGATGTTCGGACTCAAATTACAAAGGTCCCAGATTACTTATGGAGTCCACTGAGGCTCTCCCTCTTGCCCTGAATAAGGCACACGGGGCAGTTTACAAAGGTCTAGCATCAGCTTCTATACTGATGCTCATGAAGCAATGCTTGAGCCTTTGTTTCCCCTTTCTTTCCAGAGAAGGGAAATCAAGTGCCTTCCCTCTCATTTCTACATCCAGTTGAAGAAATCTTTTCTACACACTTCATCTCAAGCTGCACTGGTCTGAATCTCTGGAAACCATGGGCCTGCTTCCTGATGTGAAGCAGGGTGAAGGGACAAAGGGCAGCTTTTGAGCTTCAGTTCTTTCCTTGGTAGCCACAGGTGATGGCAGTCAAGGACTGGTAGGGCAGCTGGCATTCAGCTTTTCAAAGAAATCTCAGTGCTCTAGCACATTTGCTCTTCTTTGCTTTCCTTCATACAATACCCATCACAGCACTTACTGAATGTTTAGGTGCTGTTCACTCACCTCCCCTCCGGGTGCTTGCTGTACTGTGCCCTCTGCTCACCCTGCTTCTGCCCCTCTTCCTACAGCCTGTTTCAGTGGCATCACAACAGGCATTTTTTGCAAGGGTGCAACCAACTGAGCAATAAGGAGATTCAGATTCTGTACAGCTCCCACAGCAGTTCTCTTGCTGGTACCTCACCATGGATCCTTTCAGAGGCAGAGATGGTAGGCACAGGCAGTGCAGTGTGGGGGGAAGAGAGCAAATGGACACAAACATTGGATGGCAGGGAGGAGAGAGGATTGCAGTGGAGCAAGAGCATCCATCCATCCATCCATCCGTCCCATCTCACTGTACTTCCCAGTGCTGCCAGCCCCTTCCTGTCTGGACTGTATGTTGCTGCTAAGCATCTTTTAGCAACTTGGTGGCTTCAAAGAGACAGTCCTGCTGCCCCCTTTCCTGAGGCAAGTCTGTGCCTAAATGCTGAGTTTGCAATATAACATTTTCCTTAGTGTTCAGTTCAATGAGAGACTCAGATAGGAATCAGTTTACTTGGAAATGATAGAAAGGGTTGTCCTTGCTTCTAAGCTTCTGTGGTTGCACTCAAAAGGTTTCATTGATGATGTAATTACTGTCCACACCAAACACTCAAAAGCATCAAAAAATCCATGGGCCACCTGTATCACTCCTCCAACCTTTCCAGAGGTTCTTGCAGCACAGAATTCCAAAAGGTATGTCATCGATTCACATCAGCCTTTAAATGTGTGGGAAATAGACAAAGATTGCTTGATATGCCTGTAGAACAAATCATTATCCAAACAGACAAACAGAACTACTGTGGGAAATTCCTGTAAATGAATTATAGATTGTAAGGCATCAGTTATTATTTAAATGAACAGAAACAATCAAATAAACATATATGTGTACTTTTGTGTGTATAAACAATACATATTACACATACATATCTGTTCCTATATCACGGCTTTAATTTATGAGCTTTCTGCCTGTCTTTACTCAAGTTGTGTTTGAAAGATAAACTGTCTGTTTGTTATGTGTAGCATAGTAGCTTGAAAATTGATTTTCTGAAGCACTTTGAAAAGGGCAAAGAAAGAGAAATAAGACAGAGTTCCTCATGGCTCAGCAGAAGTATACAGAGAGCACCAGAGGCTTCTACTGAGCATGTTTGTGCCATGCCTCTGGTATACTTCCATGAGCTTTGAGAAGCTGGGAGGTCAAGGTTTGAATACGTTTAGAATGGTTGTCTTATTTGCTGGGTTCTGCAGTTGTTTACATTTAATATCTTTAACCTTTCTGTATAAGTTATGTTGGCAGTAATTCAGAAATGGAAAAAAAGTAGTAACTATAAAGCACTGTATTAAAAGAGGTAGTTACTGAAAGTACGGCATGGTCAACTGATGTGCAGTGCTCCAGACCAAAAGATATGTGCGTCCCTTTTTATCCTCTATGCTCCCCACATAGACAGGACACAGTAAGGGAGTGCCTTTCTTTCAGAATATCTTGGAAGAGGTTGGGGAGGGGGCGTGGGCACACACTGAATATGTCTCTCTGGAGGCAGTGAGTGTCAATGTCAGAGGAGCTGAGATAGTCCATCACATCAACTTCTGCTAGTCTAGAAAGATTGTCTGACTGGAGTTATTCAGATTCTGTGCAGCTGGCCAAAATCTGCTTGTCTCAAGTCATCTGGATGAGATGGGTGATTTTACAGGTTTTGCAGTGTTTAATCAGATGGAGAAACAGCCTTGTTATTTCTCTCCAGGGAATTACTGCAACAAGAATGTTGAATGTGTGGACTGTAACAAAGTAATGTTAATCAGTGACCTAATGACTGTTATTATGAGGATTAAATAGTAATTTTCTGTAAATTGGCTGTAGATATTAATTATTGTTAATCACCATAATTCTTAATACTGTAGTTCGTTGTGAAATCTCTTGAAGGCTTTATACCTTGAAAAGCTGTATATAACATTGCTTTGAGAAGTTCTCACTCAGTATGAATATTTTAGTATAGTTTCTTTTCCGTTCAGGGATGTAGTGGCTTTACAAGTAAATGCATGAATGCTTGAATACTTTGTATGACCACCCTGATAGTGGGACTCATTAACAGTGGGCCTGATTCCTCTTCAAATCTTGTTCAAACTCTTTTATCTGTTCATTACTATAAAAATATCCTGGATTGTGTTTTTCTTTCAAATAACAGTTGCACTGGTTGGAAGGCTATACCTCAGTGATAATCCACAAATTAAAATAATAAATTGCAAACACTACAGGACCTGGGAGAAAACATTACAGTCTATTAGTTGCAGTTGAGAGTGCTAATGACATGCTAGCATCAGACTCATTGGGAAGAATACTACTTGACTGCATTGACAGCCACAGTGCCGTAGTAGCACAGGTGCATGCTATAAGCTTCTGTCCCAGAGAGATCAAAGCTTCTTTTGGGCAGCAAAGGCTACTGGAAGACTTTATTCCCTGCTGCAGATGGCAACCAAGCTCCTTATAGTGCTCTACACACTGGGCCCCAGAGAATTCAGTGTTGGATATTGAATGTCACCTCTATTGTGATGGGATGTTCCCACAACACCTCATGTGGTGGGACTGCACAGGGACTCCTCTTAGGTTCCATTTCTGCTGAAACTCCAGTATTGCAGTCATAAAAGAAGGTGAGCAGGAAAAGCAAGTTCACGGGCATGAAAAACCCATTGGATGATTTTGGACCCCAGAAAGAAATACAGCATCTTGCTCAAAAAGTCCTTTTGGAGTGCCCAAAGACATAAGGAAGGAGCAGGAGAATCAAAGACAGTCCAAGGCTGGGGACAGAGTCCACAGGGGGATGGATACTCCCTCCAGCTTCAGTTACAGTGGCAGTGGCTGCCCCTCCTTGCCCTCTCAGTTTATTCCTGAAGGATTGATAAGGTGAGTGAGAAATCTCTCCTGAAAGCTTTGGTTTCCTTTGTTCCACATCAGCTTGTCTCCCCAGTCATAGGCTGGAAAGTTCTGGTCTTTATTCTCTCTTTCTTAACTAGGGGAGGCAGCAGGTGATATGTCACAGGAGGCTGATGCAGAGCACACACATAGCACTGCTTACAGGACTAAAGATGGGCAGGACACAGATCCTTGCAAAATGTGAAAGCTTATATGCCACATAGTTTAGGGCTGATATACTGAACAGACACATTTTTGTGTATTGCAGCACTTAAAAGCAGTCCCTAGAGGATGCTACACTGGTGCTATTTCTATATGGCATTCATGTGCTCGCAGCGCATACACAATGCAGTATCTAGTCCCTGGCTACTTCTGCTGTATTTTCATTTACTTATCTGAAGTGCTTGACCCTGGTGTAAGTACCCACATTCTATGCCTGGGGCAGGAACATCGTTACAGTTTCAAAGCAAACACTCCCTTTCTGCCTGGAGCAGCGCTGAGGCATCCCCTCACAGCCTTCAGAGAAGGTTGAAATCAGAAAGAATGAAGAATCCAAATAAAAGACGAAGCCTGGGAACTCCGTCTCACAGAGCTTTTTCTGGCACAGATGGGAGGAGATGTGCAGCATTTGCGACTCGTGAACTTACAGAGAAACATTTATTTTGTCGGATGAGGGGCCTCCTTTTGCTGCTCTGGAAACGTGGTAAGGCAGAGCAGCGCATGGAAGAGAGGCGAGCCTGTAGCACAGCATATACAATCCGGCTATGGAAGTTATTTCCACTGGGTGTCACTGTGACCACGAGTTTATCAAAGCTGAAACAGTAAGCATTTCCTACATTCACAGAACTATCCAGGCTTGTGGAGAGCTATGGTCTTGGTAGCTTCTGTTTTAAAAGTCAAGCCCCACAAGAGGCTTATCCCATACTTCTTATATTCCCACTGTCTGTCCATAGAGTTATGGCCAACAGCAGGATGATGAAGCACAGCACTGTTCTTGAACCTGGCCTACACTTCACGTGTTGCTTATTTTTCTGCAGCTTTTTTTTAGAAAGTGCCATGAGGCCCAGGGAGATCTTATAAATGTTCTGTCTACTTTCTGGCCTCTGGGAGACAGATTCTATATCTTAGTTACTGTGGTTGTAATCAGGGGAAAAGTCAGTGCATCTACTATTTGCCAGTATTCTGGAGAGCTGACTTTTGCAAGGTTCCAGAATCCTGAAAGCTAGAGTGTTGTCTGAGACTGATTAAATCTGCTTAAATTCATGAAGGAGAAATGAAACTGCCATCCAGAGTGAGAGAGAGCGTGGGACAAAGGCGCTGGACTTGTAGAGCCAAGGCAAGACAGCTTTCTTTCAGCGTTGGGATTGAATATGCAGCCAGGCTGCTGTACTTCTGAAAAATGCCACTTCTACAAGCAGTGGACATGTCCCTCTTTCCTCTCTTGGTGGATCCATCTGTTGCTCCTTCATTGCCACTTACCTGTGGGAAGCAGGCATACACAGCATGATCCACTAATTTCACCTGCACCAGTACCAGTCATGAGGCTCCTGCTCACATACTGCCAACCATTCACCATTCTGTTCACATTTCATCACTCTTCCCCCTATGTCTTCGCTTCGTCTTTAAAATTGCTAAACATGTCCCAGCACTTCCTTTCCATGCCAAGAGCTAGGCCCCAATCTTGGCAGGAGCCAACTTTGTGTGTGAGGAGTAGGTTACCTTGGTTTCCCCAGCCACTTTTTTCATCAGTGGTGTAGCATGCTCTATTTTCACTCATCAACGCCTGTTTTCACACCAAACACCAATATCACCGCTAAAAATTTAATATACCATATGTATTCCAGTGGGACTAACACTGTTAGCTCCTTGCTGCACAGCAGATCTGTGAGGGGTTTTGCATGCTGAATTTCACTTCCCACAGAAGTAATATTTTCCATGTAAAAACCTCACACACCAAACAACCTTGTGCTTTTTATGAGATAAGGTAAGAGGAGAGCTTGGTCTGAGCACCCAGCTGAGATAGTAATCAATGCTTTGAGAAATGGTATACAGTAATGTTTGCTTCTCAGTTCATTGTTCCAGCTAAACCTCACTCCTGTGTCAGCCTTGTGTGTACCAACATACAGCACCCTGGAGCAGGGCTGCAGCCCCCCAGCATCGCTGTCTGCCCTTTCCCCAGGACACGTGCATCTAATGCAGCTGTGCTGTCCTTCCCTACTGTCCCCCTCACCAGGCAGCTGGAGTGGGAAGCCAAGGGGGGAGAAATTCAGTGGCTTAAAAGTAGCTGGGTAAGAACAGAAATAGGCCAATAAAGTGCAGGAGTAATTTCAAGGAAATTATGTTACTTGTTTTCAGGGTCAGTACTTAAATAATGGACTTCACGCAATGCTGTAAATCTCTATTAAGTATAAGCATATGGAAAATATTTTGGGATAAATTAACTTCATAAATTATGTTTTCTCTGTTTTCACTCAGTCCTTCCTTTTCTTGATGATTACTACTTCAGTTCTACTTCATTTCAGGGTTTTTCTGTCTTGCCATACAGAGGATGTGACAGCAGTGTATCTCAAAGGACTCAAGTTCTTCTGCAAAAGGACTTTTGAGCTTCCCAAGTATCATCAAGAAGAGAAAGAGAACAAAAAGTTGTGGTCAGGCACAAATGACAATGTTGCCACAGAAATAGAATATGCTAATGTCCTTCCAGAGTTTGGACTTGTGCTTTGCTCCTGAGCCAGGGTGAATGAGGCAGGGATCTGGATGTGCATATTCTCCCAGGGGAAACCTCTGCACTTGACAATGAATGCAGCCATGGGCTTGAAAGAGTTAGTAGCTGCACTTTTCTCTTTTGAGACAAGGTTCATCTCTGAAGTGCTTTGCCTTCAAGCTGCCACAAGGTCTCCAGTTCCCATTTTGCTTCTGCATAATCTTTATGTTCTCCTCATCAGGGTGTTCATTGTGCCCACCTTTCCCACAAATTTTGAGTATTTCGAAGGGTGTTGTTCTTACCTGCTTTTGACAAAGAGTCTTTACTGTGATTTGTTGTACACCAGGGCTTACCGTCCTCCTTCAAGATCTAGAACTGGTCAGAAAGTAGATTTCTTGTCCCAAGAGAAAATGTCAAGATTTAAATGTTTTTATTGTAAATGAGGCCAGAAAAGCAATTTTATTACAAATTACTTAAATGGTGTTCCAAGGGAGATTTGCCCAGCTTTGATCCTCTCTCTTTACTCCTTTTTCTCCTTTTTGTCTTTTGTCTTTTTTCTTTTTCCTTCTCCATTAAATAAGGCAAATATCACTTTGAATAATACAATAAAATTATCTGCAAGAAATAACTTTAACTTTGGATACAGGAAGTATACAGGCATATTTGATGTACTTTTGATGGTAAAACAAATGCAAGGGGTGAAGAATATATCCTTATGTAGATGAAGTGCTGTACTCCTGAAAAAAAAAATAAAAGTTTTTAAAAATTAGAAGCTCAAACCCTTTCTAGCATGCACTTTGAGAAGAGAGGCTAGCCCCAGTTTGTGTAGGGGAGCTGCCTTGCTGTTGAGCCATGGCAGAATATGAAGAGGATGTTGAGTCTACCTTAGTTTGACGAAACCACTTTTTCTTCCTGACCAAGATGAATGCTCAGCCCTCTTCCTGTCAGAGACAGAGGACAGAAATGGATAGAAAGGAGAGGGAAGATGAAATGTGGGATTTTCCCACTGCAGTGCCCAAGGGTCATATTTTTGTAGCGAGGGTAATTTACAGACAGAACCTATATGAAATTGTGATAAATTTTTCAGGTTTCCCCTCTCAGTAGTTTCACATTTTCCATGCAGAGAGACAGGGTTGGGATATTTTCTTTTGGGGATATGTGTGTAAGGGAAGTGGCTTCTTAACTTTAAAGTAGATATAAGACAGCATGAAAAAGAAGTGACTTATTCTGTTTCGTTTAATATGATAAATACATTTCAATAACTAATTGCAGCATCAATGCTGGTTTTGACCAGTTCTGCTGCATAAGGGTTTTGTCTATTAGCTTTTAATACCATGTTATTCTGCACTTTCAAGTATATTTCAGATTTTGTTATGAAATGTTGTATTTCTGATTCTTCTGTATATGAGCCTGTGGCTTGGCATATGGACAGTAACAAGGGGCAGACAGGCTACTTCAAGAACATTTGCTTTTCTGAATGTTACATGTGACTTAAAACACTATACCTTGTGCCTATCAGGTGGCATTATTTTGACAGCAGTCACTGAATTATCTGTAGTAGCAGAAATGAGGGTCACTTATTTTTCTTTCAGTTACCCCTGAATTTAATTTAGTTTATTAATCAGGCTCTAGAGCCTCAAACAGCTGCCCTGCAAGTAAAAAACATGTCATGCAAAATCATTACTTTTGCCTTCAAATTTTATGCACCCAAGGACTAAAACAATCTGTTTTTATCCCAATACAATTTTCCATTTTCATTTTTCAGCTGAAAGACCTGAACAGCCTATTTAAATCCAACAATACATTTCTACATTATATATAGAACTTTACCACTTCTGCAATAATGAACACACACAACTCTTTACCAGAAAGCTTGATAACATTAAGGTTTGCTCTTAAAACTCAAAGTTTTGATTTTAAGTATCTGCTTCCCATTGCATATAAGCATCAGCTATCTGATGGATACAAACTCGACTGTTAGCTTGGGCTGTGTCTCATTTGGTCTCTTTTTCCCAGGATGCCTGGTACTGGGATTGACCTTTAAAACTATGTGGCAAACTGTACCTTCTATCCGTTTTCTAATGTAGCTATGAGAAAGGATTGAGGAAGGTTCTGGGATTGTGTTTTTTCTTCATTTAAGTGGTAACTTGTTGAAAGCATAAGGGCAAGAATTAAACAATACAGAATAAAGAGTTTTAATTGTACTTTTTAACTGTTTACTTTGTATCTTTTGGTGATGCTGTTTACTTCCAGTGTAAAAAGAGCATATGGGGCAAAAGAAGATTGTTGAATATTGTATATGCTACTTTCTTCAATAAGCCGTAATATCTCATTGACAGATATATCTGAGATTTCTAGGAATTTTTCCACAAAACCTTAGATAGTTCCTGCTTAGCAGGGTTTGAGAAAAAAAAATAATAAGGAAAAGCCCTTAAAAACAATAAAAACCTTTTCTAGACTTAGGGAAAAGGAAAATAGACTAATCTTAAAATTAGGAAAAAATATGCTACAAAGCCTTGGCACCTTCAGATGACATGAGGGCTTTCAATCTGTTGAAGAGAATTTTTCTTAATTGTCAGATAACAAGCTTTCTCCCCCTTGTCTTATGCTGCACACACACACTTGTCAGTATCAGCATATTCTCTTGTCTCCTTTAAGAGAGAAGACCAAAGCAGTACAAATTCATGGCTGTCACTTTATACTGATGACAAATGGACCTTTAAATGTATGACTGTCAGAAGAATTTGGCAGACTATTTGAAGACAAAAAGAGAAGGAGGTCAGGGTTAATTTAAACACTGAATTTTAGCTTCTAACCACATTTGATCTTATCTTGAAAGAAATTATTTAATATATTATTGCATGGAAATGGAAAGAGCTGGAAAAACCTTAAAAGTCATCTGACACAGCATTGAATTTCCAGCATATTTTTGAGTGTGTGTCTTGGAAAAAAAGCAAACAGCTACAATTTCAGCCCTGCTTTCCAGAGGGGAAAAAGTATTTGCACAGAGGTTTGTTGCTGATGAATGAGAGTTACCTCAGAAAAAAGTTTACTGTGTACAAACGCCTTGCACATGGTAGAGTGAGAGGAGTATTCTTCAGTAAATAAAAACAAGCAAAGCAAGCTTTGAATTTGCAGTGGGATATTGATGAGAGCCATTGACTGTGCCAGAACACCCAGCGAATCTATGTCTTTTTCTCCCTTTTGGCTGCTCATGACACTTATTTTCATTTTCATATGGTTACTATTCATCCAGTATTTTTCAGAGCCCAGAAGTGTGTTAAAAGCAGATACACAGTTGTTGTGGAAAAAAATCTCTAGGTTGTATTGGACTAGCTAACCTTGCTGAAGATTGCGGGTCTGTACTCTTTGCTGGTCTAGCAATGGTAGTCAATACCTAAATCTTCCAAAAGCATGAGTTCTCCTGTTTCCCAGTCTCACATGGGAGATGGTCAATTGACAAATTACCTTTTAACTGATCATTTTTCCTCAGAATTAAATATTGCAGAAATACATGTACTATCTAATATTTCTGGGGGAGAAGGAGTATAGGCATGTGTGTGAAAAGGCATGCATATTCCCTCTTTACACCTTTTCTAATGCACAGAACAGAACACAGAGATCTGGAGCAGCTTCACAGGGGCTGAACATTGCTCGCCAAATTGGTACCTTGCCATCCATTTCTGCTTACACCCTTTCCATCTGCAGCCATGTGGGCCTTCGTGTGTGTGGGAGGGTGCAGGAAACTTTTCCCACCTTTTCTCCAGTTTAGCATTGTTATGCAGGCCAGTTCTACACGGGGGTGTCAAAGTACCACATAACCATGACTCAGAAACTCATTGAAGGCTCTGTCAATGTTTCTGGTAATTTTGCTCATCAATACACAGAAATTAAACTTTGTAGTTTGCTTGACTTGGTTTGCTGAAATTTTAGCCTTGACCTTGTAACTATGTAATGTCCTTATAACCTTTACAGCAGCACGCACTGGCTTTGTGTTTTGTCTGTGGCATAAAGTTTAAGCTGGCCCCAGAAAGATCAGTTTTAGGTATGATAGCACACTATCAATCTCCACATGTAAGTATGGAGGGATCACTAAACTCTCTGGGTTTCAGAAGTGTCCTGTGTCACAATAATCCTGTTTTACTGGGTAGGGTTTGCCACCCAAATTATGTCAGTACACAATCCCAGTCTTTACCATTATAGCTGTACTGGTGAAATGTTTTGAGCATTGATCCCACTGTGGAAGTCAAAATTTTAGACAATCTTTGGGTGTACTTTCTGGTGAATGGGGAGTGGGAGAAATACTGGAAATCAGATTCTTAAAACCTCAAAAGAGAAAGACATTTTGAGCTGATCTGCTTAATTGTTTTCTGGATATATTAAAAAACATTCCCTATTCACCAGATAGTCAATTAAAAAAAAAAAAATTGCATCCCTCTGTCCTTTCTTATTTTAATTCTACTGCCTGGAATAAATATACCTAGCATATTTTTCCATCAGTCTTCCAGTAAAATAAAACCAGAGCTGTGATTATTGGTATTCTGGAAGTGGCAAATAGCAGGACAAGTGAAAGCAATGCTCTAAGAACTGT
>VYXD01005844.1:13873-32705 GCA_013397195.1 Hylia prasina
GAATGCGTGGGAGTCCAGCAGTATTTTCAAAACAAAAACTTCACATATCTTCTTCTTCTCCTGGTCACAGTCAGACTGTTTTAAAGGTACAGAACTCAATATACTTCACAAGGAAGACAGACGATTGGGGATACAGGCATCATAAAGTCACCCTAGGACAGCCTGATAAGTGAGAAAGAAGTTTTACTTAAAGATCCTCTTATACTTTCATTATTGGTGATACAAATTGCATGACACAGTAGAAGCCAAGAAGTCTGTTACAGCTTCTGCTTGACTTAGTTACAGATCAAAAAATTTAGTTTTCCACTTTTTTCCCAATTTTAAATGGAGGCATTAGTGTAATTTTTGTGAAGGTTGCTTTGCATTCTGACTGCCTTTCAACTACAGCATTATTTGCAAATTACTTAGTGTAATCAATGCCAGAGTCAGTCTGGCCTAGTAAACTGGGCAAAGCACACTCTGAGCTTGACTAGCAAATAGAGAGAGCCCTTGAGGTTTTTTTAATTTGAAAACATCAACTACTGTATCAAATCAAAACAGTGGAATTTTTTTCCATCCATTTGATACTACTGTAAAACATAAACTATGAGACCGTGTTACGATGTGTTTCTTTTGGAATTCTGCAAGTAAGCAGCAGTCCAAGTAAGAAGTCTGCTTTGAGTAAGCTCTCTTTTTAACAAGAATACATACTCACCAAGTTGTAATTGCAAAGTGCAAAATTTGTCTACACATATTGGAGTGCATGGAGATATGGTATTTGATACAGAGAGGGGAAAAACCCCCTAAGTTTGTAAAATGCTAATCTGCATGAAGAAAGAGACTTCCTGATGTAGACTTCATCCACTTCGGCATAAATATATAGACTCTTTTCACTGTGTGCTGCTGAGAGCTTGAATTTTAATACCTCAGATTAAAAATTTCATCCTAAATGTAATATAATGGATAAGAAATTCTCATCAGTCAAAAGATTTTGTCTAATGATTGCCCTACTAACTGAATATTGTAATGTTGTATCTCCTAGGACCATACTGCAATATTTTAGGCTTTTGAGTCTTTGATCTGGTGTTGTAATAACCATACCTGTCACATTTTCTTTAAATATCGAATCTCAGAATAACATTACTCTCTTTTCAATCAAGATGAATGCTTATGGAAAAATGCAATTGTTACTGACATTGTGTGCTATAAACAGTAATCATTTCCATTTAATTTTTTTTTATGAAAGCATCAAAAATCTTATTTTTTTATTATGAAGGCTCTTAAAACCTCACAAATTCCAAATTCTTAAAACCTCCACAAACTGTTATTTTAACAATTAAAAAGAAATACAAATTAAGAAGAAAAATGTTTTGAAATATTTCTGTTTAAAATTAACTTAAATTTTTAAAGAAATTATGGAATTAAACACTGGTATACTTTATAGCAAAAGATTCAACTACCTATCAACCTGCAACTCTGTTTATCTTGGTATTTCATGAGCACAACAAAGAAATAATTTAAAAGAATAGAAAAACCTCTTAATATCTAAACCAAAAATTTTATCTTGCAATATAATAGTAACAGATGCAATTCAGGTAAGGTGTGGATTTGGGGTAATAAATTAAAGAAATTCAAGAAACTCACTGTCCTTTTTTAGTATTAAATCTGAAAGTGTAGTACTTTCACCTGCCACAACTTGCTTTACTTTTCTTTGTATTTCTTCCCCAAGTCAGGTATACTCCATGTGTTTCTGTAACCCCCTTCTCATTGTATAGCCAGAGTCTCCATTTACTGTCTTTCTCTGGGATTAAGGAGCCCTTGTCTAGTTCAAAGGGGTCTGCAAACCACATCTGTTGAGGAGTAAGCATGGCACTGTCGAAGAGAAGGGTGCATGGATGCTAACCTATGTGGATAACCCTTGCCTTCCCTGCTTTTCAGCCTCATTTACCAGGTTAGCTTGCCTGAAATCAGGTTGCACACACTGGATCTGCTCCATCCAAGAAGACTCTGGTGTTTTCCTAGGTGGCTCTTACTCCATCTCCTTATATTAAATACACATCCAGTACAAATATTGCTAGATGTGTCAGCATTCCCTGAAACTAAGAGTAAATGTCTGCCCTGATGCACAGCAGGGAAGTGACTTCAACTTTCACTGCATCCATAGCAGCATGGCCACAAACACCATGCGCTGTGCATCCACTCTGCAATACAGAATATGGCATGGGTGGGAAGGGAAGTAAAAGAGGGAGTAAAACTGGGCTGGCAATGCAGCACTAAGCCCTTCTCCAGTTTGTGGAATATAGATTCACAGAACCATAAAATCATTTAGATTGCAAAAGAGTTTTAAGATGATTGAGTCCAACTGTAAACATATACATTTTAATTTCAGTGTTCTAATTATCCACTGCTTTAACCTTGCTAAGACTTCAAGCATACAGTAGCTGCATCAACATGGAGAGTGCCAGAATGAGCTATTCCTGTTAATCAACACTTTGCATATGTCCACAGAGATGTAAACAACTGCACAACTGCAAGGCCAATGCCTGAGCCTGGGATGTAAAATAGGCCATTAACAGAGAAGCACATCTGCTGAAGGATCATGTCTTTATGAGGTACATTTCAGTTAAGGTTATCAGACAGAAAACTCAAAACCCTCCTGTTCACAAAGCTTGTATAACCTGTACCACTGAGAGAAAGTGAAAATGGGCAATTTTTGTGAGCTGGTTTAGAAAAAAAGCTTTTTAAAAATAATACTTAAATTGATAGATGCTCTTTAAGGAAATATATTTAATATATATTTAATAAGTGTTTTGTCAGCCATATATTTATTTTATGGTGGATTATTTACTGTGAGATAAATGTCACTTAAAGAAACACTTTTAAAATGCAATTACTTGCTTGACATTGTCCCACTAACTCTTTTACTAGTAACTTTGCAGACTATAGGTGCTAAAATGTTTTAAAATGCACTTGCAGCAGAATTTCCCACTAGTGTCTAGCTTAAAACTGGATTTCATACTTCCCAGAAGTAAGATATGAGCATCCTGTGCCTCAGACATCTGTATTGTGTCATCAATAACACTTGAACTAGCATTTCCCACAGAGGCAAAAGTAAAACCTTAACTAGATGCAATGTGACCAATCCCACTGCTAAGGCTGGGGATAGCCAACAGTGCAGAGTTAAACTCATGGTTGGCTTGGCAGCTGCCTTTATGTGTATCTGTCATGATCCCTGATCTTCCCACAGACAGAAATAAATCTTTCCATCTAACCCCTCTATATATCACTTCTTCCAGGAATTCTGGGTGTGTCTTATTTAATAATAATGGCCAATCAACCTGACATTTTATATTGATATGAACAGTGATTAAACCTAACCCTGTAATTTTTTTTCCCCCAAAGTTCCTTTTCTTAAAAAAAGCGATGACATTAGATAATCCAATATTTCTTTGGTACACTGTTTTCCTTCACTCACTTATTTCAATTAAATGCAAGTCATTAGTGCAACTGCTCATTTTGTTCTAATGAGGTATGTATTGATTTATAATGGAGATTATTTTCTTTAAGATTAAATGCATTTTGGGATAAATAGTTAGAAAGCCTGACAGTACACGAATCTTTGTTTCACTCAGGCAACATATTCACTTTTTTCTTCCCTGTGGCTGCTACAAATGTCTAGAAATATACCATTAAATTATTAGTTACCATCATGATTTGACAGTCGGATCTGAATGGGATCTTATCAAAGGTACCTGAAAGTGAAGGTCAGAATTAGTCCGAATTGTTCAGCATTTTAAGATAGCCCAAACAGAGGATTCCTCTGAAGTTGTTCTTGGTGCATTTGAAATGGTTTGATGTGAGAAATTCTCTTGCAACCCAGAGGTCTAATCCATGTGCAGAGCAAGGCGCTCCTTTAATTTTATGGTGTGTTGCTGATCTGCATGCATAGATCATGATGCTGCATTAAATAAAAAGTCAGAAACATGGGAAAGTGGTTCTGTGCTTGCACAAGCACTTATCTCAGAACCTGGGGGTGAAGAGAAACCAGGGGAGTCTTGGAGTGCCTGCACACAGAGACAGTCACATTCTGTCTTGTTTCTCAATGTGTCCATTTTCAAGGCAGAGCCAAGAGCTGTAATTTCCATTTAGCAGGTCACCGTGGCTTTCCAGAGTAATTTTCATGTCTATAGAACAGGCTTGAAGGTTTTATTTGAGAACATGTGACATGCTTAGTATGTATTTCAAAAATACCTGAGCAACAGCCAAAGCCACTAAAAGCGTCCACTACAACATGTAGCAAAATGTAGGTATGTAACAGAAGAGTTTGAAGCTAAATTCCCTTCTCAGTTATCTTGGGTCACAGGCTTTATAGCTGATTAGAGAGAAGAAATGCAGTCTCCTGGACACTAACAGTAAGAAAAATCACAGTCTGAGAAAGGATTGAGTTGAAATCATCCATATCCTTGGTGTGTCCCAGGAAATTTGCAACTAAAGAGAGCCAGGACATGATATCTATGCTGAGACATCTATCCTAATGTAATAGATGAAGCCCTAACTCAGGGAAATGTCTGCAGGCTGAGCAGCTGTTCTGGTTTGAAAGCAAAACCAGTGAAAAACTCCAAGTCAGAAGTACAATTTAATAAGAGCAAAAAGAAAAGAAGTAAAATAAAGTAAAAATAAATTCAATAGTATAAAATACCACTGACAGAGTCAGAATACAACCTGGCACCCTGTTAGTCAGGGTGGTAGTAGCAGTCAAATGAAATGGTCTTGTCGAAGCAGTGGTCTTGTAGAGAGGTCTGGTAGCTCTTCTCCTCCGTGAATCCAGTGGGGGAAAAAAGCTGACTCTACTGTCCCAAACCCCAGATTATATGCAGGTGGGAATGCTTGGCTCCTCCCCCTGGGTGGAGCATCTCACAATGGGCTGATATCATTCTATGAGTCATGTAATGGGTTCTTGATGGCCCATTAAACAGAGACAGCTCCCAGAGGGAGTTATCTTTGAGTCATAGGGCAAGGCATTGATGGGCCATTAGCAGAAGATAAGGGAAACACTGCCCCACCTGGTTCCAACACCTCATGAAGATGGTGATAGAATACATACTTTGGGCACATCTTACATTTTTTAACCTAAGACAGCAGCACATTCTCGTTCAGTGAAACACTCCCCAAGAGAAGCAGCCATCCTCCCTAACTCCCACTACTCCCTGGCCCCGTATCTTCAGTGTGTCTAGCAGCCTGCAAGGCACAGGTGCTTCCCATCAGACCAAACACATCCCAAGTTAAGTGGAAAAACTCAGTCTTGACACCATCACAGCACACAGAGGGGACCCATTACTCCAGAGCTTTGGAGAAATTCCTCCTCTCCAATCAGCAAGGTAATTAATTTTAACTAACAATCCCACTCCTAAAATTACATAAAATCCAAGTACATTTCAGAGGTGAAATTGCTGTCAGCGATCAGCTATTATTTTTTCCATTTTGCATGAAAAGGAAGAGGAGGCACAAACTTAATATTTTAGCCCAGTTCATCTTTGCTCCTGTCTCTTTGTATAGGGAAGCTGCTACAAATGGCCTCTGGAATTAACTTTAAATCTTTCTTGAGTATCCACACAGAGAGCAAAATTTCTCCAAACCTGAGGAATATTATATCCTCTGAAAATGAAAAGAAAGACAGGAAAAGTGTGGTGGAGGTATTCTAAGGCAATCCTACATGCCAGTGAATTTCCATGTCTGTGCAGTCTCTGTAAGCAAAATTTTTCTTCTGCTAACAAAGAACTGATTTTTCCTAGGTTCCACCTTAAGCCTCTAATAGTCAGTTTCACTCTCTGGTGCACTGCAAACTTTAGATGCAGCTTTATAATCTCCTGCTCCAGGTGTCCAAGCTCTTCCGAGTTTAGGTGTGTTTCAACCACGGGTGTTAAGAACAGTTGTGGTTCATTACTAAGAAGGTACATTCAAGCCAGGACTTCAATCTGGAAGCAGCTACATATCAACGGGAAAATTGTACTAACCTCTGCATTTGCAGAAGTGTGAGTCATGAGAGATGTAGGTGACATCAGTCCTACAGAAACTTGGCTTTCACATTCAGGAAAATACACATGTGAAAAGAAATTGAAAGGTTTTCTTCACTTGGAAAACCACCAAAATTTGCACATCTCTTTCTAAAATCTTTTCCTTTTCCTTTTCCTTTTCCTTTTCCTTTTCCTTTTCCTTTTCCTTTTCCTTTTCCTTTTCCTTTTCCTTTTCCTTTTCCTTTTCCTTTTCCTTTTCCTTTTCCTTTTCCTTTTCTTGCCATATTTAAAAATTTTCCTGGAGAGAAGAGGTAAAATATTTGCCATTTTCTAGAAGACCAGAAGTATTATTTCAGTCTTAACTTTGCTCTTACTGAGAATGGTTTTTTTCCTGTGATAAAGCATAAATAGAATTAATTTGCAGTCAGTCTTGTTTGCATTTTTGCATGAGCAGAGCTTGGCTAATGGCTCTGAAATTTAATCATGTTTTAGTTAACTCTACAACATTTAAACAAATCAGGTTCATCCTATCTCCACTGCCCGGAAAAGAGAAAGCAAAACAAGCAAAGTCACCTAAAGCTTTCTTCCCCTCCAGAGTGGTGTGTAATCCCAGAATACTTAAGACACTATAACCATAATAAATTGCTGGACTTTTTAGAGAAGACTGCTTTAATGTCCTTAATAGAAAATACATGTGTATACTGAGCATTTTTCTAGTGATGCTTTTCTACCTATACTATACCTTGATTATAGTATGTAATTTTACAAATATTACTATAGAATATACCTCGCAGTATGGCAGATCTAATGCCCAGTAGTATAGATTTATGAAATTGGTGTTTAACTTATACAGAACCTGGAACAGGCCAAAAACATTATTTTAAGCTCTTTTTGAGATTAATAATTGAGCCAGTATCCAATCAGTGCCAGATAGTGTATGTGTCTGGCTGAACAAGCGATCTACTCTGATGCTGACACACATATTCAACAAGCCAAATTTCACTCCTAAGAGATCACTAGATGCAGGTAGCTATTTATAAATTTTGAATTCCAGAAAGAGCTTTTATGATCATGTAGTCCAAATTTCCATGCAGCATAAGATGTTAAACCTAAGGAGTTTATACATCATGTGTTGATTGATTTTTGAACTATATTAAATCTTTAGAAAGATACATAATGTAATGACCTCTCTAAAAGGGATTAACAACAACAAAAAAGACATGTTTTTTTTCCGGATGTTGATATTTTAGCCAGATATTTAAACATTTTAGAGCTGAATTCACAGTAGCAGTTTTAACTTTTTTCAATTTTTTTATGCTCTATGTTCCTAGACAATCTAAAAGCTTTCTACATATAGTTCAAGGGGGGGAAATGTATATATTTTTTCTTCCCCTCCTTCCCATACCTTCCCCTACCCCACAGAAGAAGAAGAAAAAAAAAATGGAAAAAGAAAAAAAAGGAGGGAAACTACAACCATTAAAAATAAGTACTAATTTCCTATGGGTTTGCAGTCTGAACTATGTGATAATGTGGAAAGTATTTGAAGTTGTAAAATGGGCCCAGTTTCATAATAGTTCAAATGGAGACACTTTATACACCATTCTATTTAACATAAGGACTTCTTCAACTTATACAGTCATATAAAGTTGTGTGTAAATTACAGGTGTGATATTTTAAATTTAAGTCAGTGCCAGTGAAAGCCATTACACTGACAGCAGTGGAAGTCCACAGCCTAAATTTACTTGGAAGTCTGGTATAATTTAGTCTAACACCATGAGAAGAACATCATTAAAGGAATTCAGACCTGAGATCTGACATGTGACACGCTACTGCCAGAAACACAAGCTAAAATAATCTTCAAATTAGTAACCGGAGACCAGCTTTCTCTTCCTTCCTGCAATTTTACTGTCTTTATTTCTGGAAGCACATGGCAAACAGCAGCTATGCCTTTGAAGAGGGTCACATTTTTATATTTTCCCCCATTTTCTGTGCCTTCTTAGGTGTAATACCCTTCTTGAGCACACAGCTCACTTTTCCCTGCTCCCAGAAGCTTTAACAGAATATGCTATATCATACATACCTCCATCCTCCTCCCTTAGCAATGTTTGAGTGTCTACCAGAACCAGAACTGTGCTGTGAGATAGGATTAGGAGAAAAAGCAAGGCAGGCTCAAATCTTAAAGGGTACAGAGATAGTTTTATTAACACACACTATAAGAATAAAATGAGAATCAAAATGAAACTTTCAAAAACACTTCTCCCTTCCCAGAAACTGTTCACTTTCCCACTAACAACATAAAGAGACAAAACCTGTGTTTTTCAGTCAGCTTTACCATTTAAAAAAAGTCTTTCATCAATTCTTAAGAAGAGGAGTCTCTCTTGGAACTTCCATGGAGACATCGCCACAAGAAATAGTCCTCTGGTGGCTCCCATGTCACAAATCTACAGCTGCCCGGAAAAAAAAAAAAACAACTCTGCAAACTGTGAATTCCCCTCCAATTAGCAGCTTTCCTGTTAGCTGCATATGGGTCATGGATGCTTGGGGGTGTTATTTTAAAGATAAGCAACTCCAAAGGCAAAGGATTTTCTTCATCTCATGGAACAGAGATCTCTTTTCACTTCTTCACTGGCACAGAGGGCTTATCTCATCTCTCTCTGTTCAAACATCTCATGGGATCACAGGATCACAGCTACTAATTCAATATTCACTCAGTCAATTATAGATACCTTTGCTCAAATCCACAAATCTGAATAATCATCTCCCCAAAATGCATATTTTCCCCATGGTTTAAAGGGATATTCTAATACATTACAGTTCATTATGGTGGCTCATAAGAGAAGTCCAGCCTAAATGAGGCAGCTCCTCAATCCTTTCTCCCACTTAGGACTTAACTTTCTCTCTTCACTGACTTCCATCTCATGCACTGTCTCCTTATGTTTCAAGCACCTTATATGTTCTCACTCAGAGAAGGGCCAGTGCTTTCATAAGTCTCATCTCTCAAGGAAACAGTTAACATCTCCCAGGTCTGCAGAGGGCATCATGGTTCTTCCTGGGAAGTGGCTGAAGATGGTAGGGCCAGGCCACACTCAATCTGGGCTGGGATCTCGGGACTCTGGCTGCTGTGGGCCCCTTGCCCAGTTGCAGAGCTGCTTTTTGGTCTCAGCTGCATGATCTCTCCAGTGGCTGGGCTTCTCCCCCTCCTTTTCCTCTCTGCCTGGGGGTCACCGGAGGGGGACTCAGCTCCCGCAGCTTAGCATCAGGATGTTTTACAGCTGCTGGAATCCCAATCTGGGATGGGATGGGGGCATATTCGTATCCCCTCCCCTCTCCCGGGAGTCACCAGGCCAGGCGGGCCTCCCATGAAAAGTCCAGCCTGGGCAGGCCAGGCTACCTTCCTATCTCCTCTGAGGCTGGAAGGAAGAGGAATTTTCCTGGGATTCACCTGATTTTTAAGCCTGTGTGTTCCCAGAGGCGTGTTATCTTTCTAATTGGTCAATGAAGCTGTAAACTTCAAAGCCAGTCACTAATTGGTTTTTTTTGCTATAACTTTCTTAAAAAAAAATCCCTTCCATGCTAAACCAGCACGCTATGAAAACCAGCAGCCTCCTGGGGAATAAATTCTGATTCTCTGCAAAGAGAATCTGTGTGTCAGTCATGACAACAACCATCCACAGTATCCAGCTTTGCTTTTTCCTTCCTGAAAGTGTTATTTAATAGGAGAAAATTCCCTACATAGATTCCATCATTTTGCCACTAAGCCTGATGAGTCCAGATTCTTTAATGAGCAATTTTTCATCCACCTGTATTTAGGTCCCTAAAGTCCAAAGACCAGGATATCATATGGGTTTTTACAACCTCTCTGTGACAGTCTAAGTAATTGGTTCTTCCTATCTTTTCTCTCCATGGCACATGCCATCTGGAGTAGAAGACATGACACACCACTGGCCTACGCAGAATTGATTTAGCGGTATCAAAGTATCTCCCCTTTGATGCTTTGTGATAATGTTATGGTATTTCCTTATCTTTGGAAGGTACAATTTCAGGCTATAACTAATGAGTGGCTATTTCCCAGACAGACTGGCTCAGAGGAGACAGGTCACCTATTGGCCTATACCTGTGATATGAAAGAAGCCTCACCAGAGTATCTGTGAGGCTTCCCTCAAAACATGAAGCTGTGAGATGCACACAGAAAGTTGAAAAACGTGGCTTTTGAAAGCTGGTGGGGTTTCAAGGGCAGATTTCAAGGGCTGTTCATGGAAGGAGAGGATTTACTACAAGCAGAGAGTTTGCATGTGACCTGAGCTGAAAGTAGTAGTTGCCTGGGAGGCTGCTTTGCTCCATTATTTCTTTTCACTCTTTCTTAGGCCCCCATTAAATGATAGAGAGCAGATAGACCCTCAGTCTGGGGTAGTCCAGGCTCTCCTGCACTCCTGTGTTATGACCTCTCATGGGATTTAAAATCAGAGTAGATGAGGTGTAGGAAAGGTGGAAGATTACAAAGAGAGAAATCCAAAATAGGCTCACATACTTTAAAAACTGAACAAACGTAGTGTTATTTTCTTCACCGAACTGTTTCAGCTTCCAACACTGACTCTGCCCTCAATATCCATGTGGCTTCTCTTTTGCCCACTATAGTTAGCTGTCTATAGATATTTTCAGCTATATACTGGAATACAGATTATATACATGTTTATAGGTAAGAAAGACACAGTCCAGTCCTGTGGAGGACCCTGAGACCCAGAAGACCAGCAATTGCAGACTATGTTGGTTTCTGTGAAAGTACACACAGCTCAGAGTCCTTCCCCTTGATGTATTTCACAGGAAAAAGATAACTATTACAATGATAATAACAATTTTCCTAGGGCAGGAAGGAAAAGAAATATATTAATATAATAAAATACAAGTGAACTAAAAACCAGGCAAACACTGATATCTAGGGAAGCAAAGCTTTCACAGGAGGCCATGATGGGAAAAGAACTATGGGAACACCTGAAAAGGTTCATATTTTCCCTTTACTTTCTTCTGAGTCCTATTGAGTTTCTGTCTGGTTCCTCCTATTGCCCAAACAGAAGTGCTCTTGACAGCTTTTGGACAAGTTGATCCAACCAGTCCTACAATCTCACCTACCCAACAGCCTAAATTCATCCAGGTCTGTGAGGCTGTATCTTAACAAAGGACAGATGACCTAGTCCTCCAAGGTCTTTTCCACATTTTGTAATTCTACTGAACATACAAAAAAGAGATGCACAAAAAGAACAGAGATCACCGACTCTGGTGATGGAACTCATGATCATGCCAACCCCTGCAGAGATCTGTCTTTGCAGTAGTACTTTTTTTTTGCCCTATAAAGGCCAGCTTAGATGTATCTGACCAGCCAAACTGATGCCTGTGAGAAAAGCAGGTTCTCATTTTTCCTTGTAATGACATATTGTGCTGGCTTGAAAGCAAAACCAGTGAGAAACTCCAAGTTAGAAAAACAATTTAATAGAAAAAAGAATTAAAATAAAATAAGATAAATACAATAGTACAAAAGATCACTGACAGAGTCAGAATACAACCTGACATCCTGTTTGTTAGGGTGGTAGTAGCAGTCCAGATGAAATGGTCTTGTTGAAGCAGTGATCCTGTAGAAAGGTCCCGGTAGCTCTTGTCGTCTGGAAATCAAGTGGGTAAGGGCTTCTTGTGCTGTCCCAAACCCTGGATTATATGCAGGTGGGAATGCTTGGCTCCTCCCCCTGGGTGGAGCATCTCACAATGGGCTGATATCATTCTATGAGTCATGTAATGGGTTCTTGATGGCCCATTAAACAGAGACAGCTCCCGGAGGGAGTTATCTATGAGTCATGGGGCAAGGCATTGATGGGCCATTAGCAGAAGATAAGGGAAACACTGCCCCACCTGGTTCCAACACCTCATGAAGATGGTGATAGAATACATACTTTGTGCACATCTTACATTGTAACCTAGGACACATATTTTATAATTTGGTACCTAAGAGTGGTGCTGCTGGAGTAGCTAACAAAATGATTGCAGGTTTCAGTACTGTGTTGACAGGCTCCCTGGGCTGGAAAACTGTAAGAATGCTCAGATCCTTTCTCTGCAGGTTATTTGTTCCTCTGATGACCACCCTCCCCCTGCTTCCCACCCTTCCCTGTCCACCAGGGGACAGGTTGCACTGAAAAAAGGATGGCTCTCAACACCTCTTCTGCAACTTAGAACAGTGATATGACTTGCACTATAACTCTTGAGTCTGGTCACTACATGACATTTTGTGAAAGGACTTTTCTCTTTGAGGGACAGTTATGTCTGTCTCAAAAAGAGGCACCAGGGAGTTTCACCATCACGAACATTTAAAACAGCTTTGCAGCTTTTGTATATGCTCTTAGAAGTGAATCAAAGTGAAAGATTCCTTTCCTTTCTACTTGTTCCTTTCAAAAAAATAAATACCTGTATCCTGAAGACAGTATGTCTGCAGGTTGTTTAGATCAAAAGTTTCCCCAGCTCCTCCCCTGTTCCCCATTATTTGTCTAAATTCCATAATCTATTTGTGGAATTACTTCTACCATCACTAATTGCCAAGTTACAAGGACAATTTTTTTTTTATAATTGGACACCAGCCAAAACAACAAGTGTATCTAAACCTCTCAACTGTGTACCTATTGCCAGTTTTACTGCTGCTTAACCTGGAGGAATTCAGCTTTGCTTTGAAACAGTAATTGTTTTGAGTCATACTTCTAATTCCCTTTTATCATTTAAGGGAAAGTTTCACCAGCTTTATAGGGCTGGTGAACAGCATAATTATAATGGATGAATATATCTGATTTCCTAACTTACATGCGCATTTTCACCATCATGACCCAAATTTTGTGCTGTTCAAAGTTAAGGTGGCCTAAGTCTTTGCATTTAACACACTGTAAGGAATCTTAACTCAGAATTAAAACCACTTGAGGGAGTGGGAATTTGCAAGAGAAGGGTTGGGTTGCTGTGATCAGTGAAATCAGTGGGAGTTCTTCTTCTCGACATTAATGGCTGTTAGATTGGGCAATGGGTAGAAGCAAGCATAATTGCTTGAAAACCTGTGTCTGTCATCAAGATGAACAGTGTGAGGTGTGCTCAAAAGGAAGTCATGCTCAGATCTGTTCCCACTCAGAGACAGTTTCCATTTTGTGTGAGAGCTCTAAATTACACTGCTTTTAGAATAAATGGGCAAAAGAAGACAAAGAGGACATTAATATCCCCACAAAAACACATTGAACTCTTTATCCAACTCAGAAAGCAAAGGAAACTGCACACAAAAATCCTTTCAAGGCTGTTTTCTTTCAAGCCATGATGTGTTGGTGCAATATGAAATCAGAGCAATTTCCCTGACAAATGCTGATAAATGATCTCTATTTCTTCACAAAGTCAGCAGGGGAGAGACAGACTAGAACACTACACCTTCAGGCCAGTTCTTCCTCATGTACGACGGTGTGAGAATGAGACTTTTACTTCAATGCATGCCATGAAAAATCTCCTTGAGCAAACTGATAGTGACATTTGTATGATCAAAACTTGGGTGAAGCTCACAGAGGAATAATGCTCAGAATAACAAGACTCAGAAGTTTTCTGTCCCTCAAGGACAGCACGCCCTCCACATCAAGGAGTTCCCCCATTGATACATTGCAGCAGTCCTTGCTCCATTTCAAGGCCTTGGCTTCAGTGGAAAACTTTGTGCTTGGGCAGCTGTTTGTGCTTACAGACCCATGACTGTACACAGAGGGATCTGCCCAGGCATGTCTGTGATTTAATTCTGCTTTCTTGGCATGATGGAAAAGAGATACCTGTTTTCCTGATCACCTATGAGAAATTTATTACACCTGACACTGCCTTCAATGTTATGGTAACCATCTCCATGGCATCTAAATGGCTTCTAAGATTAAAATTTTCCTCACTTCAGAGCTCCTAGAACAACTGGTTATTTTTCCTTGTACTTTTACTCACTGTGCACTTTATTTCAAGCACTATGGCTCAGTGGAACAGGTCAGATCACTAGAAGATAGAACATCAGTTGAGTTTTCTTTAACAAAAATGGGAGAAATTACTTTCTTTTGGATGACTAAAAAAAGTATCTATCTTTGAAAAATGTGAGACTTCTCCACTTCCAATAGTTTTCTGAAATGCATTATAACAGTAATATTTTAATTGTACTATTTTACTGACCTCAAGTAAATAAAAAGGGACAACGTGATTGTTTTATAAGTGACACCTGTTAATTTCTGAGCCAACAGCTTAACTGATTATGATTATTAAAATTAATATTAACTATGCAAATCTCAAAATGCTCTTCTACCTTTTGCTTCTGTGTAATAAGCATATCTAAATATTCTGCAATTTTTTAATGTTAAAAAATCTAATTCAACAGAAAGAGCGTTTATTATTCTGTGGTTATTTCTAAAGTGTTGGGAAAAGTGAAATAGAAAGTAACACTTTTGTCCACATTCATACATTTTATAAATGTGTTTGTCACTACTGTCTTGATTCAAGTATGATGAGATTGCTAGTGAGGGAGAATCCTGTAGTGGCAGAACCAGGATGGGAATACAGGGCGAATGATTTTCCCTTGATGCTCCTGAATACTCCTCCTAGAGGATACCAATGAAGGGAAGAAAAACACAAAAGTGGAAAAGTATTGAATGAAAAGAAACTGTGCCCATTGCCTTGAAGTACATAAGGAAGCCTTGATACCAGATAATGCCAGGAAGTTCACCAATAGCATCAAGTTTGATCTTGGCTGTAAATACACACCTTTGGCTAACACCTCTATTCCAATTTATGAAAACAACATGACAAGTAGTAACCCAACACAAAACCAGCATTGTTAGTGTACCTCTGCCAACAGAAGGCACTTTTTGTCTGCTTACTTTGTTCTGTCTGAAGACATCTCTCCTTACCAGAAAAATCACCTCATGCCATGCCCTGTATTCCTAATAAGGTGCTGATTGTAGAGATAAGCAGGTCAATCATCTGAGAACAACTCCTTAGCACAAGAAATCCTTGTATAGGGCTGCTATGAAATGGCACCATGGAGAGTCACGGCTAGTGACAGACTTAGGGGCAGGGGGGAGTTGGGGAGGAGGGGATGCAAGGTCAGATGGGCAGAAACACGTTAACATGGTTTTTTCCAAAGTAAACTGATTGTGGTTCTAATTTGATTAGCTGATACTGGGGTTAATTCAAGTTTTAATTAGCAAAATGTTCCTACTAATTATAATTCATATTATCATGGAAGGCTGTTAATTGATGTAATTAAGAGTATTATTAATGTCCCTGTGGAAAATAGTTTCCATGACTAATGGGAGTAACCGCTCTTTGGAACTGCTAATCCATTATCTTCTGACTGTCTTTTCCACTGCTGTGGCAGCATTGTCCCAGTTTGCTTGTTTGCTTCACATCTTGCAGGCTGGGTTACCTGCCAGTGACGGGAGAACAAAAACCCTCCAGAGGTGAGTCTCCAGCCGGACACAGGAGGGGCATGGAAGGGGGTCAGCAAGCGGTGACTTTGCCAGCACAATCGAAGGGCAGGCCTCATCCCATCCTCATAGCAAGGCAGAACACTCTCATGTTGTTTTTCTTCAGCTAAGGCTCAGTTGTCCTATAAACTCCTTGAGATTTTTTTCTCCGCAGCTGTAGTTGGCTGTTGACCCACAATCTGCTTTCAAAATCATCCATGTAAGGCTGACTTTAACTCAGGCGGTTGCATTCCCAAGGGTTTGCAATGATTTGGAAGCTGCGGATTTGCTAAGACCCACAATGCCTGGAACATGCTTCCCCCTTGCTGTATTTAGTTCACTCCTTTCATAGAAGTGAAAGAATGTAGACAAATAGCACTATGCCCCTAGGGAGTACTAACACATGCAAAATGTATTCCACAAAAGAAATATTTAAATTGTGATCTCTGTAGAAATTAATTAAATATCCCAAAATACATGTAGAATAACACAAAATATAAGATGCAAATATATGGAATGATTCTTTTCTAAATACTGGTTTCAAATTCTAACAGAATTGTAACCCTTACTGTCTTCCTCAGGCTAAACGTGAATGCTAGAGGATGAAGTAAATCAACTAATCTTTATATTTTTTCCCTTCTTTTTAATACAGTCTTGATGATTTGAACCAGCCAATGAACAGAAAGGTGGAATTTTTAATCTTTTTTGTAGTTTAATCCTTGATTCTGAGTATTATTCAATTCTTGCTACCAACAAACATTTGCACATTTACTTCTTCATAATTTTTTTATTTAAAAAACTGAATCAAGCTCTAAACGGACACGGCTGCAGTTTTGTAGTTTTCAACCTGGTGAATGAGCACCTTGGAGTTGAAGATAAGATAAAACATAGCCAGAAAGCATTTCAGTCTTCTGATCGGTAATGTTTGCTCCAGAAATCTTGGAAGATGGACTGGGTTAAAATCCACAGCTTGACTGTAAATCCCGCAACAGGAAGAAAGAATCAAATTCCAGGCGTACTGGTCATGGAAAATAAACCTTAAGATGATCATTCTGCTAAAGGGTATCTGTGCAAAAACCACAAACACTGGAGTGACATTTAGATTTAAGGTATCAGTGGGCAAGAAAATAATAAGTTAAATCTCTTTTTTTTGGGATTACCCAGTATTAACTGGAATGCAGTTTCTCATGGAATTTCTTGTAAGAATACATTTTTTTCTTTGCATGTTTTCCATTTCCCTTATTCCACTGCATTTGCTGTGGATAGTTTAGAGTATGTCAGCCTTTCCATTATAAAAGCTTCACTCTACCAAAATATATTCCTGGTGCCTAAATGTGTGCTCCAGCCTAAGTACTGCCAGCAGATTTTAAATATATGGGTGGAGAGCTGTGTAGAGTGTGAATAGGGGAAAAAAAAAAAAAGAAAAAAAGAAAAAAAAGAAAGTAATATCATAATAATAAAAATTGTGACTGTTTTCGCTTAGTAAAAATAACTGAGAAAATTACAGAACACATTCCCTGCTAGTGTAAATTAGCAGATCTCTTTCAGTCATAATTAGGAGGACGCCTGACCCTTGCATTGCTTAAGTTTTGTTGACTTGTATTATCAAAACTCCTGTTTTCCAGATAACTTACTACAGCTCCCACAATTAATTTCACTTGTTCAGAAGAACGTGCCCAGGTTCTGTAGTTTGTAATTCCATAAAAGCCATGTTGTAATAGGAAAATATCAATCATCAGCTTTAATAATCTTTTAAATTAAAAAACATTTGGTTTCTACGTAAACATAGAGAATTCTATTTTTACTGAAATAGAAATTGAATTCTCCTCAAAGTGACCATTTCACATTAAAAGTTAATGTACCTCAGAAATAATAGTTTAGGTTCCTCCTCACAGTTTTCACACCCTTCTTGTAATGGGATGCTAGACCCTAGTTAGAAGGACTGACAGAGTGTGAACAGAAACAACAACAAAAAAAAGTAAATAAAATAAACAAGGGGGCTCTTCAAAAAGAATGATTCTAAACTCATGGAGTTTTCAATGTAATTCCTATTAAAATTCTCATTTGTCAATCAAGACACCTTCTAGACGCCTAAGCTTTTTGGTTTGTTTCTTCATATGATAAATAGCTTAAAAGCAAGTTTCATCATTTTATATTGGACATACCGCTGAGATAACCATGCAGTGACAATAAACACAGTCCTCTTTGTGCATACTCCAGCAAGCATCTGGGATTCATCTGGAGTCTGTAGTTTGCATCAGGAGGTAACAGTGGTCCCTCCACATGACTCTGGTTTGGTCAGCATTTTGTTTTCATTTAAGCTGTACATGTCAACATCTGTCATTTCCTTAATCATGAGAAGATGAATTCAATTACTATTTCATAAATGAACATTGACAAATAATTTTCTCTTGGACACAGCAAGAAAAGAGGGGAAGAAAAGGCTGATGCATCTTGCATGCAGAACAATGCAGCACAGCCTTGTAGAGGTTTGCATAAACCATGTGTAAGGACTTTGTGAATTGTGCTTCACAGTCAGGGATGGTAACAGCCTCACCACATGGCACTGGTGGCTAAAAGAAGACATGAGAGCCTTAGGGCTGAAAAGCCTTCCGCATATGCTTTGCAACTGTCCGACGTTGTGATCATTACTCTCTGCTTCTGGGTGAGTGGATAGGCTATAAACTAAACAGGAGGCCCATTAAATCATCACACATGTGTGCTGCAGATTAAAGTCACAAGCCCAAGTATTCACACAGTGGGAATCCCTACTTATGTCAATGCACAAAATCAAGAACATACCTGAATGCAGTACAGAATTCTCAGGGCAAATGCTTCCCTTCTTCCGTAGCTGTATATTTCTTGATATGGGAAGCTGCTTTGGGTTTAAGCTACCAAACCTACTGTGATGCTTTCTTATTCTTAATTCATGCTGCTGCTTTTCAATGAAGAACTTTTCAAAGACTCAATGCTAAGTCATTTCTGACTTATTCTCTGAAATCCAACAAGTCCAAATGCTTGGTAATACACATATCTTCACAGAGCACCAAGAAAAGGGAAAGAAAGAAGTGGGGCTAGATTTTGTCTAACGTTCCCTGATGACATATTTAACTTCACAACACCTCTATTAACCTGAAGAAGATTGTTATCTGGTTTTGAGGCGTTTGGATTTGTTTGATTTCAGAGAAACATAGATACTGAAAAAACATTCTCCCTGATAATTCTGTACTGCATTAAGGTATGTTCTCAATTTTGTGCATTGACATAAGTAGGATTTCCCACTGTGTGCCACAGGGCCTTTGGAGGTCAGCCTTTGGTGAGCTGCCCCTTGAATTTCTTGATTCTTTTTCA
>VYXD01005844.1:33652-54258 GCA_013397195.1 Hylia prasina
GACAAGACCATTTCATCTGGACTGCTACTACCACCCTAACTAACAGGGTGTCAGGTTGTATTCTGACTCTGTCGGTGGTATTTTTATACTATTGAATACTATATACTATTCTATTTGGAAAATAGAAGACAAATCCTGAATTTTTAAATGGTGATAGCAGGTTTTAATTGTGAATGTCTTAAGCTGAACTCTTACCTAATCAATGCAAGGAGCGAGTGTTAGCAGGACAGTGTTAAAATCTAGTGTTTAATCTTTTCTACAGCTTAAACCAACTGACTTAATATGGGCTGGAGGAGTTTTGACTGTATAAAGAAGTGATGGGGAATCAGAAGATTAGCTGACAAAATGGATTTAATCATATTTTATCAGAGTTTTTTTATTTTTTTTTTTTTTCAAGAAACAGAGTTGTAACTCAGGAGTGCTGACTTCCACAATGTTCACAGTCTAAATTGTACAGGAATGGAAGCTACTTTTGCCAAAATCACAACAAAAATTCCAATTAAAAGCTGGATAGGTTCTTTTGCCAGAAAGTTCAAACTTCAAGAGATAAAAAGAACTCCAGTCTTTCTGGAGAAAAACTGCCAAGAGAAAAATCTTAAGAACAATCTAAACACTGCAAATATAAATAAAACTGAATTTTCAAAAACATACATTCAAAAGAAAGGGTTTTTTTTAAAAAAAACCTCATTATTTTTTATTGGTGGTTTGACTTTTTTTTTTCCCAAGTTCGATCAAATATTTTCAAGATTTTAATTCTCAGAAGAATATCAGGTAATTCAGCCTTGCCAGGATTAGGATCAAGGCTGTCTTTGCCCCATTTGTCTCCAACCAGGAGCAATGTATTTTACCCTGGCAGTGTTTAGTGTTATTAGCCATGAAAAGCATTGCTTGAGTCTGCTCTGCAGACTGCAAATGCTTGGTTTAGAAGAGGATGATGTAATGCAGCACAGGAACAGCCAGCTACTTTCCCTGCAGTAATTTTACCCTTTTTCTGTGAGAGGACTACTTTCTAAGAGATAATCTGTCCTCATCACCACCAGCACTGCTTTGTGCCTTTTATTTTGTTTGCCTTGATGTCCCAGTGCAAAGGTTGGTTCCATTTCAGGACTGGGACCAGTCAGCTCTCAAAGTGACATCTCAGCTAATCAGGAAATGGAGCCAGGTCCACATCTGGCTTTTATCTGAGAGTAGCTCTGCATCTGAATGGTGACTCAGAGAGTGGAGACAGCAGCAGGACTTTGATCTAGCACTGCTAAATTTTACTTGGATTACTGAACTCACCATTAATGTCAGGAGGAATATAACAACAGCCTTACTCTAAGGGCTTCCTGACTGAAATTCCTGTACCTTAACTGGTCTTGTTAGCCACCAAACCATGGTAATGATGTCTTTCTGGGGCTCATATGAAGACACTTGAAGTAGTTCCTCTAAGAGCTGATGACATAGTTAAATGGCTAAAATTAAGGCTGGGAGCTACACTACCTTCTTCCATAGGCTTCTGTAGGCAGACAGGTGAGGAGGTTGCTGGTACACCTGTCAGTGGGTGCGGGATCTGGCTTCTTTCTCACCCTGGTCCAGGTCTTCTTGATCTTCATGAATACAAGTAAACCTCTCTTAAAATTGAGTGAATGAATAGCGCTTTGGGGCCTGTAGCCCTGGTTCCATGCCTGAGGTGTTTGGTTCTTCTGAAATTCTTTCCCAGGGAAGCTTTGTAAATATGAGGAATGTTTTTGTAGCTGTATCTATGTTATTCATTCCATCTGACAGGAGGGACTTCTTCTTGATGTCCCTCTGGTTTAACCAGTGTGGTTGAAGAGGTTTGCCTTTGTTTCACCAATCAAATTGGTCTGTGTAAAATAGTATATAAGGAAGAGGCATCTTTAAATAAATAGTCATTTTATAGCCTTCTGACGCTTCGAGTCTGTGTCATTTGTGGTGTAAAACAGCGATGGGCCAGTTCTTTGGCTGGAATAAACTGGCTGCTTTCAGCATTAGCAAGCAACAATATCTATGCTTAATATCTATTGATGGTGAATATGGACACTAAAAATGTTTTTCCCATAAGCCCTTTAAGCACTTTGCATTGCATTTTTTCACATTGCATTTTTTCCAGCATTTATGTAATCTAGTTATCTACAGCCACAATCATGCTTAGAGACACTTACCTTGTCTTAGAAAATTTAGAGGGCTTTTACTTCCTTGCCCAGTAGAAAGCAAACTCATAACCCAGTTCCTCTTATTGTTACACTAGTTTACTTATTTTTACTTACTTAAGTTTTTCTGAAACATGCATATGTAGAAAATCTGGAAATTATCTGCTACTCACAAAAGAAATATTAGATCAAAATATAAACATGAATGCAACATACTTCTTTAAACATTGACTTGACGAATGCTTCTAATTTAAAAATGGATGAGAAATGTCTATCTCAGGACAAAGTGACAGTCAAGAATGGTTGAGGATGTTGGCAGTACTGACCACAGAACCACAAAGGAAAAGACCCTTCAAATCATCCAGTCCAACAGTAAATGGGATCTGGCCCAGACCTCTCAGTATCACAGCACGATTTCTGGCCATAGCGGAACATTTCCTAGGCTGCAAGGAAGAGGAGAGGGCAATGGTCAGCCCTTAGAAGATCTTTGGACCACAACAAGTCTTAGTCTGATGGTGTAATAGGGTCTGGAAGCTGAGCAGGACCACTGACTTCCACTGGGCGACAGCATACAGCAGAGCAGAGGAGAGAAAAGCATAAGCAGCCCCTTGGTTTCAGGAACTATCAGCAGTCTTCATGTGCAGTCTTCATTTCTTGCATGGGCTAAAGGAGGGTGGATCCTTGCTTCCCTCTGTAGGCAGTGCTTCTAGGTGCAGATAGAGCCAGAGCCATCCTTTTTATACTGGGATGCAATGCAATGCCAGCTGTTATCAAAAATAAACATGGAAAGGGTAGGAAATTAATAAGTAAGGCATTATGAATTTTAAACAGAGACTTCATAAAAGCATTTTGCTTTTATTGAGTAGTTAAGAAACATAGGTTTTGTCACAGCACACACATGGGACAATGGAAAGCAGGAAAGAATATCAGATTATCAGATTACTAAGCTAAAGGAGAAAAAGGTTTTGGCCAAATTAATATATTATTATTTAGTTTATTGTTTAGATTTATTTAGGGAGTTAACAAAAACATCTATCACAGTGCTCAAGGCACTTTTCCCCAATATTAAAGTGAAAAAGAAATAAACAAAGCTGTTCTCGCTAAAACTAAAATAAACCCATTATCAATGCCCTGTTTTAGCACCAGCTTGAAGTTGAGCATCAACTTGATTGCTTTTCTGGGTCCATAACAGAATTAGAGTGCTGATTTTCTTAAACAATGCTTATCTAACTATTTTTAAATTATCCTGCAGTCACAGTGTTCATATATCTTCTAAAAATATATATATTTATTCATTACCATATCAGGCCTCAGAGAAGAATATCACAGTATATATTGTCTTTGGAATTGTTTTCATCTATTTCATTGATTTATTATTTTTTGGCCACAAAGGGGATAATAAGCATCCAGTAGCGTGTTTCAACTTGCAACAAGCATATGTTTGTGAGTACACATCATCCAGGAAAAACTTGTTCAGTCACTTGCACTTAATCAAGAAACAGAACTAAATTTAACAAAACAAAATAGAGTAGAGAGCAAGAACTGGTTGAGGCTTTCACTGGCAGGCAAATCAAAGAGGACTTTGGAACAGTTGCAGAAACTTTCCATTAAGAAACAACAGCAAGTACAGCAAGGTTGTTCACCAACATCTTTTAAAAGCGTCATTGTAAAAATGGATAGCCATCATAAACAATGAGGAAATGCTTGTGCAAAGGGAAATTTAAGCAAAAATCTCACACCAAACATTGCTGTGTGGAAAAAGAGGCAAAACATTCAAGAATCTCTCACTGTTGTAAATTTCCAGCAAACGTGATTTAGCAGCAGATTAACTGTCTCACAGTGGCTGGGAGCTGCTGCCAGACATTCAGTATGGTGTATTTTTTCTTCATGTTATTGAGAGGGAAGGGTTAGACAGAGACAAGGTTTATAAAAAGCAGACTTTGCTCCAAATATTTTGTTTAACCTTCATAAAATATCCCCAGCTTCAGTTCAGAATCAAGGGCTGGGACAAAGGGAACATAGGATGGATATTTTCATTTCAATTAGTACATTACTACATTCATTCTGGCTTAATTAGGCAACAGAAAAAATTTCATTTGGATGCAACACAACAATAACCACTGCTTTATAAAGGAAGGCAATCAGTGTGGTATAAGAGAATATTCCAGGCTTCTTAGAGCTGAAGTGACATTGTTATATGTGACAGTTTTGTAGCTTGTATACATAAGAGAAGGTATTTGGTCCTTTTATCGCCTCACAGCCCATGGTTTTTGGCCACAGTAACATGCTATAATCAGCTTTAGCGCTTAGGCAAGCAAAGTTACCACAAGCATTTGTGAAAAATAGTGGGTATTTCTGACCTCACACTGAAAATTTTCTGTAAAAAAATAATTTAAATGACAGCAGCACTCCTATTTCTTTTTTTTCTTGAGATCATTGCCTGTCCAGAAATAGCTAGCTTACAGTGCCCAGGTTAAAAAAACAGACTGCTGGTGTGTTATTTTTTCATGAAAATGGTATCATGGCAATATCTTGAGAATAAAGCAAATATTAAATTAAGTCAATGAATTTTCCTCCAGAGGAGGAAAATTTCTTCTTATCCAGAAGCCAGTATCTGTGAGGCAGGGGAGACAAGAATGATTTGGGACAAAGGAAGGAGAGGGGAAAGTGAAGACAGTTCTCTGGCACTTCATAGCAAAAAGCGGAAGGAGTTGTGCTTTGTTGCAAGTCTTCACCTTTCACCCCTTCCTTTTCACACCCCTCCTGCAGCAAGTGAAAGCTGTGCCCTGTTTATTTTTGCTTGTCTGATTTATAGAAGGAGGTGGCATTTACATGTATTCAAGCCAGAAGGGACAGTTTGAGGCTTAGACACACTGAGAAACCATATATGGTAAAGGCTGAAGAACTTTTCAAACCATTTTTAAAATCTAATTTGTTCTCATTACTAGTGATAATAATAGTAGTTACCATCAGACTATATGTACATACAGTGTCACACTAGATATAGTATTGCATTTATTACAAATAGTATCAGGCAGATGCTTTTTACTACTAAGGCTTTGGGAATGAGGAAGTCCTTGGGCTGCAAGGTGTTATGAGAGGAAATGTAGCAGGTGAGAAGGGCACCATTATGTGATGTGAACCCACCACTGCGATACTCACATAGTAATTTAGACTAAACACTCCAGAATAGAAAAGCAGATGAAACTGACAGAAGGAGAGTCTTGAAATTATTTAACTTAGAGGAACATTTTCCATTTTGTGAACTAAACTTTCTAGACTTGGCTGTAGCCTTTAAGCATAAGCTATATCAGAATAATTTTTTCCTCTCTGATTTTTCATAGCAGTACTCGTGTGCAGAGGCAGGGGGAAGGAATTGCACTAAATTTGCTCTTAGGATGGAATTTGATTATAAAGTAATGAAATGAACATTACCCCGGAGTGATTTCCTGACAAATTTTACAGGTTAGCTTTACTGCCTATGAAAATGCTAGTGATTTTGTGCCTAAACCTGCAATAGCTGGAAACTGGGAGATATACTTGCATGGGTTGCTCTTGCAACTTCATAAGCCTAGCAAACTTGAAATTTATGAGAAGCTGCCTGCATTTAATTTCATTTTTTTAACATCCTTGTGTTTAGTAGGAGGAGGAGAGTGCATTCTCAGAGGGATCTTCCAATGCAATAAATAAAAGCAGAAAAGGGAAAAAAAAATAAGATAGACTCTTCTTGTATTGTGCGCCTAGTGTTTTATGTCTTGCATGCATTTCAATAGACTTATTCCACCCTCAGCCTTCACATCACATCTCAGTTTACCTTCCCCTCCACCCACAAAGCCCAAAAGATTGAAATTTTTAGTTCCCTTTATAACCTTTTCCTGCATTGCTCACTGGTTTCTTTCCCTGTGTGACGCTTCCATCTTTACTTTGGATGTTATTCATCAAATGAATCTGGTAATCATTAAAATCTGATATCCGTTGTCGTAGGACCTGCATAGTGTGTGGTGAGAATTGGCATGCTTCAAGCAGCTTGCTACTGAGACGAACAAAGACAGTGTGAGGGGAAAAGACATTCTAGTGTGTTCAACTAAAAGTGCACGATTGTTAAGAATATAGCTTAGGGTCATTTGGAAAATTATAGGAGAGCCAGGAACAGAATTCATGTTTCCTTATTCTTTACTAGAAATCCATGCTTCCTTCTCCATGTTTGCAATTTTCCACAAGCTGTCTTGTAAAACAAATTAAATGTGTAATTCAAAAATACTATAGGAACTGGATGCTTAGAGAATGTCTCCATGTGATTTTTTTTTCATGAAATACAATAAGAAATATTAAATTATACAGAAGTCATTAACTTGTTCTTTACAGGCCTCTTCTATAACATTGAAAAGACTTTTTCTGTATCCAGTACTTAGAAAGACATCGTTATATGATTTTATACTTACATCAAAGAAAGCCAATTTATGATTTACCTCCAGAATACTTGAGTATCTTTCAAAATAGAATAGCTTCGTAATAGAGCTTCTTTATAGCCACTCAGTGGTTTCCACTGAGAAGAAAAAAAAAAAATACTGATTTGATAGTGAGCTATGAGGCTATTAATTTTGAGAGGCTGAGAAGTGATTATGCAGCAATTTTGACCTTTCCTGTCATTCAGAGAATTTGAGAATGGAGCAAATGCTTTTCCTTGCGGGAAAAGCAAGGACGTGCCTCACTATATGTTTAAAGAAAACAGTTACAGAATAAATATCAAAGATTTACACTAGACAGCTAATCTTCCCTCAGCATCATAAGTAACTTCAGTTTTCTAAGGCTGACTGCCTTCGTGGTATACTGAGCTGACATTTACAGTTCCCACTCCAGTACAGAAGCCTGCATTTCATGCTATATTATCCTCCTGCACCCACATAATCTGATAAACTTTGCTTTCCTGGTCACAGAAAGAACTTACCTCGTCCCTCTCAACATGCTGTGCTAATTCAGACTGATGCCTTGGGAACTGGTTAAAATTTATTGCCAACCTAGTTAGATCAACTTGAGTTCTGGCAGGAGGGTAAATGCATATGTGGTTTTAATTAATCTCCTGCCTCAATCAAGGGAAAGGATATTGCATTTTTCAGCAGAATTGTTCCACGCAGTGCTGACTGCATATATTTAACAATTCTTACTCATGAAAATGAGAAAAGCCACTGGAAAGCTTCCAAACTGCATGCAGTTCTTGCCCGGCCCCATTGGAGGTCTTGTCCACCTGGTACAGGGCTGGGGATCTTGAACTGGCAGCACCAGCAGGAGTTCACTATCTGCAGTCCTGGTAGAAGAGGCTTGTCCAATGAGGAATTTGCATTCAGGGAGCATGCTGCCCTCAGTATGACCCAGGTGAAACCTATCCCTGAACATTAAACACCATGAATAATCCCATCTCTTCTTGTCAAAGACATCAAACATATGCTTAATTTTCAAGTAAGTTCTTAGTAGGAAACTCTGTATGAGTTACAGCATGTCATTGAAATGGTTACCAGGTAAGTTCATTGCTCAATATTAGCAGAATGTATATATTACTTTTTTTCTTTTTATAGGTCTGAGTTTGTTCTCTAGAGATCAGTAAACAGGTTTGTCCCAAACTTCCCCCTCCTCCCACTTTTGTTTTCCTGTCTGACTTATTTTCTTTTGAAGGATTTGGTCATATTTTGGTTTCTCCAACTTCCTGATCTGTTTAGTAATCAAATGGCTCTTTAAACATGAAGCCTTTCAGGCCTTTTGATTTGGCTAACCACAGAGGTCAGGTTTTCATTTATAATTTAAATTATTCCAGATGCTAACACAAATGAGAATTGCAAAGAGATCAGTTTTGACATGCTGTTTAATACAACATGTGGTTACAATACATAGCCAAAAATCACCTTTCTTAGAATAGCTTGGATTTTGGAGGTCAGAGCAGGTGAGGTATTTATTTCTTGGTTAAGACAGTAAGGAGTGCTAAAGGCTGATTTTGCAGTGTCTTTTAGTATGTAAATGTATACATAGGAAGAGAAAGAAACACAGTCATTAAAAAAACAATAGTACTATAAGGATTATTTTCACAAGTTCCTCCATTGTTACAGAATAGATTTCCAGAAGAAGGATTAAAGGGAAGACAGCTTTACCAGACTGTGTGTAAAAAAAGTCTTTGAGAATAGGGAAGGTGCTCCCAAAGGACAAGAGCACCTTGTCTCAAAGCTTGAGATACCTTTTGCAAGGCAAAGGTCAGACTGAACTACTGAAGTTATTAAGCCTTCACAGTCTTTGCTTTATCATTTTACCTTTACTGAACACTGATTAATAATAGTCTCTATACAGGAAAGTCCTCTTACCGCAGTCAGCATTCACTGGGGTGAGCAAAGCACAAACCAGTGACTGCACAGACAGGCCATCTCGCTGGCATTGCCCCTATCCTTTGCATGTGATGGGACTGATGCAACAGAAAACCAGTATTTTTTCTTTGCAAAGTTAGCTCACTGATGCATCAGCTCCTTCGACTGGGTAAATGCCCACTTATGCAGACTGATGAAAGATACTGCGAGGGAAAGCTTTGTGTTCAATAGGTGCCCAGAGAAGCTGTGGATGCCCTATCCCTGGAAATGTTCAATGCCAGTCTGGGCGGGGCTTTAAGCAACATGCACTAGTAGGAGGTGATGCTGCCCATGGCAGGGGGGTTGAATGAGATGATCTTTAAGGTGCATTCCAACCCAAACCATTCTATGATTCTATGTGGAAAAGCATGTGGCAGCAGCAACTGGGGTTTAGACTGATTTTATGTCTGTGAAAGCAAATGTATGAGTGGTGGTGCTCAACAGCACTGGTGCAGAGGGAAATGTTTGTGTCAGGTATGTCTCAATTTTCCAAAGCCTATGTTTTATCAGTGTGGAAGATGCTGCTTAAGACATTTTTTCACAGACACAACTCTTTGTGGCAACTCTTGTTTGACCACAATTCTTTGTAGCAATTCTCTTCACCTTCAGAGCTTCCCCCCTCCCCCTCCCCCCAACAAGAAAACAAATATTCCTTGCAGGAACTGAAGTGCAGTTATACAGTATAAACATACAGATTAATAGCCAAGATGATGATGTGGTTAAGTTAGGGGCAACACACCCTGTGATTTTTCAATGTATTTTTCTGCCTTGAGCTGTATTGTTTTGGAAAGCTCTCAAGCAAGGAAGTCTTTACAAGAAGTGAAGAGTGAAATTACTGCAGTTTTTTTAAAAAACCTCAAATAAGAAAAAGAAAACTTTTTTGTTGTCATCACCAAGATAATTACAAGACACTACAACTAGTGAGACAATTCTTCCTCCCCATACTTCCTACTTCTGAAGTCAGGAGCACACAGAAAAGTACCTCCTTGCTCTTTGCTATAGCTGACATATTTAGAGGCATTATTTAGAGAGCAACATACTTAAGGCCATCCACACTGTGCCATACCAAAGGTCTAACTTGTTCCTTATCCTGCTTCCAGCAATCATTTTAAAGTGGATGCCTGGGAAACCACATGCACAAGCCAAGAATATATGACATTTCTTGTTAACACTCCGTCAGCCCCCAGGTATTTTCACTTCACGGTGATTCCTGCATTTGCATGTGTTTCTGTCTGTTTAGTTATCCCTAGTGGCCATGTAAAACTGTACTATGACAGCATTCTTTGGCAAGGAGTTTCACAGACCGGTTGCCTGAATAACTTTGTTCCCACTCTTTGAATTTGAAGCCCCTTTGTTGTAGAACTGGACAACAGTGAACTCAATCAATCCCTCTCAGGTGGTCACAATTTCATATGTAGATCTCTACAATAAACCTTAAATTTTTCTTTTGTGCATTGAGGCATCCCCATCTACTAAGAAGTTCCCAGTACAGAAAATATGCCTGTTCTTTTAACATCCTTGAGTTATCCTGCCCCAACTCCTTTGCATCTGCTCTGAAATTACAGTACTGATACTACACACAGTATTCAAAGGATGAGGAAAACACAGTTATTCAGTGGCACTATGATACCCTCTGGTTTGCTCTCTGTTCCTTTTGCCTTGCCTCTCTTTTTGACCATTATTTCACACTGAGATGACATTTTCTTGGCCGAAGACCTCTGCCTGAAGAAGTCATCATCCACTCACTGTCCATTACTTTATGTGGAAAGCTCAGATATTTTTCCTTGTGGAACACTTTATGTAAAATTTCCCTACACTGAATTCCATGTCAGTTTCTCACTCAGTCACTCAGATATTTCTGCAGATCTTCACACTTGGCTTTTCTAGCTGTTACCCATAATGTCATCATCCTATAGCTCATCTCCTTTCCCAGGATTTTTATGAATATATTGGGTAGCACAGGTTCCTGCACAACTTCCAGCAGTTTGGTCTCCCATTTACTTATTCTTGCCAGAAGTTTCTATTATGACATGGCTGCAAAGTTTTCTTGAAAATTTGATGAAAATTGTGACACAAATGAACACATTTATATGAATACATGGTGCTCTTCAGCTTGCTCAGTTGAAATGAACTTTTTGGTGTTCAAATAATTATTTTAGGTATTCTTGCTGAGCCATAGTAATGAAAACAGAAATAAATTGGTTTCCTAGCTGACAGAAGCTTTTGTGTTCCTGTTGTACATGAAAACTCCCCTTTTGACAAAGAATTTGTAATTTCTGAAAGATTTTAAAACATGATGAATGGTCCAGTGCTATTCAAATGGAATAAGAAGTGGTCAGCCTTCACTACCAAGAATACAAGATATGAGAATCCTTGAGGATTCATGGCACCTGCATGGACAGATCCTGTATGCTGACATTGTTTTGGTTCTATTTTAATTTCCTTATTTTTCTGTAAGCTTTCAGACATTTTTATCACAGTCTGTGATGTTTGCAATGAGGGCACAAAACTCAGCTAACAAACCCAGACTCAGTAAATAAAAATTTGGATCATTTGTACCAGAAAGGTGCCATAAAAATTACATAATCTGAGTTGAAAGTACAATAGAATTCCTTCACAAATTACATCATCCTTCTGTGTAAATTTGTAGTTGAAACAAAGCAAAGATAAAATAATTTCTAGGGCACTCCAAGGCTGGTACTAATAGGAGAGATCAAATACAGTCAGCAGATCAAAACAGCATCTGGACTCAGTGGCTAATGGAACATTTTAGTATGGAGATGCAACATAATGTAGTAATGTTAGTTGATTTTTCACAGACTGATAGTTATACATCATTAAAGCTTTTTATGCCCTGATCAGCAGGTCTGAGTGCTGCTCCTGCTTGCAGTCTAGGATCACCCATGAATAAAGTTGTTTTTAATGTCTTCACTAAAGAAGTGCATTTTCAGAGGATATAAAGAAAAGCTAAAATTGAAAATACTAATTTTGCCAAAGCCTTACTCTAGCCATGCATGACACCAAAACACAGCTATTCCTGCTTCCAAAAAGAGCTTTGTTGAAAGGTGATGCTTTTCCTCTGGAATAAGAATCTATCAAGAATGATTTTAAAACCTAAGCTTTTATTTGCTTGGTCATTTGTCCTGTTATGAGTCATGTCTCAGAGCGGCAGAGTCCAAGGCTATGACTGAACAACCACTGTTCAGAAAAGAAGTCTGATACTTGCTGCTGCCTATAATGTTCATTGATTTACAGTGTAGTATCACTCCAAAAACTGCTTGTAGACAGCCATGGCAAATGTTACGGAGTTGCTGTTTCCTGTTGATGTAGATCCTATGATGAAACACCACCAAGATGGACTTGCACCTTAATTTTTTTTTTAGAAGACCTGTGTGTTCAGTGGTGCCTTCATCCCTTTAAGATGTCACCTTCCATTTATGCATGTCTATACAACAGTTCAATATTCCATACACTTCACACATCCTTTCTTTGCCCATATTTAGGCCAGCAAGTTAGTGCCAACAGTACCCTATGCCAAGCCCTATGTTAGGTGGCGAAGAAGTGATGACAAGAAAATTAAGAATTGCTGTTTTCCAAGATCAAATGCAATCTCATGAGCACTATGATCTCAGGGAAAAAACTGCAGCTTGCAGAGATTGCAAAACTTCTGGGTTTTTTACATACCTACAAATGTTTAAAAGTAGCACCTTAAGATACTACATGAGGCCACTGGTTCTCTATTGATCTTGCATAAATTGGGAGTAAAAGGTGTAAAATGAAGAAGCTGAGTTTCCCTTTGCTGAAGGGAAGGCTGTTTAGACTGTTTAGTCTTAAGCAATTCAGCCAATAATACTTGTTTGCTACATGTGAAACAAGATGGCCCTAAAGAATGTCTTAGCAACTGCCCCTTTATGACAATACTGGTACTTTACAGTGAGACTGAGCCATGTGGGAAATATTACAAAAGTAATATTTTTCTCCGTACAACCCAGAAGGTGCTTTTCTTGAGTACAGAAAAGAGTGTCAATAAGCCTCAGGACAATTACTGCTCTCCTTCAGGATTTCATGTAGACAAGTTTTTCAAATTATTCTTAAATCTGATAATGAGGAACATTTTACTGTCATGGGATTCTCAAAGTGAATACAGCAGTCTTCATAGGAAACATACACAGAGAAGGCAGGGTGGGGGAGCAGGGGCAGAGGGTTTATTTATTACTTCCAGGTAGTGTCCTTTAGGGTAGTAGTGCAGCTCCACATCCTCTGTAAGAACTGCATCACACAGCCAGGCTGAAGAATGAATGCTGCCCTTCACCAAACACACCCTCCTGGAACTGACATGCACCTGTCTCTAATGGGATTACTTACCCCTTGTTAGGTAAGCATAAAGCAAAAGGAAAGCTTTGCTGCTTCAGGGCCTGAATTAACTTGCTTACATACTCTAGCTACAATATGATAAGAAAACTCAGCACTTTGAGGAAGCTGCTCAAATAGAAAGGCAAAGATCCCACGGCACTTTTAAAAAATATATATATGTAGATAATCTGTGATAATGAATTAGAGAACTATTACCACTAATAGCAGATTAGGAGAAGGCAGAGAAAGATGACCACAGGGATGGAGCCATCCTTTCTTACAAGGGATGGTTGTAGTCTGAGATTTGTTAGCCAGGAAAGAGATGAACTGGGGGAAGCATGGTGAAGCATTCATGTGAAGCATGAATGATTTGAAGAGTCACTTTTGGCTGAAGGCTGCTGTGGATGCTAAAGGACTACTTAAAGGTTCAAAGGCCGAGTGTACAAGCCCAGGGCAGCAAAGTCCAAGGAGGCCTGTTTTCCACTGCATTCCCAGAGGAAGGCCAGACCCATCTCACCACCACTGGACCCTTCTACAAGATCATCTCCAATAACACCACATCTGTCACTCCAGGAGGACTTACTCTGGACTGCTCCCAACACCCTGACTAACAGGGTGTCAGGTCATATTCTGACTCTGTCAGTGTTTCTAGGATTTTTTTTTGTTTGCTTGGGTTTTGTGCTAGTACATTTGTATTTTTTTAATATTCCTAGTAAAGAACTGTTATTCCTATTCCTATTCCTATATCTTTGCCTGAAAGCCCCTGAATTGCAAAGTTATAATTTGGAGGGAGCAGGGTTACATTCTCCATTCCAAGGGAAGCTCCAGCTTTCCCTGGCAGACACTTGTCTTTCCAAACCAAGACAGATTTTTGTCCAGCTCCAGAAATCTCTGAGCCTCAAATGACTGGAAACTGAGAGGAAGCATCATACATATGATTGCTCTTTTAAAGCATACCTGACTCCTTCAGAGTGTGTTATGGCCTACTGGCACACCATAGTTGCTCTTGCAATGTGTCACTCCCTTGGGGATGAAACTTGCAAGCTTCTCTAGATGATCTGACTGTCTTTTCCTCCATCAACAAAATGTTTTTGTACACCAAGAGCACTGTGGGGGATAAAGAATAGGAGTGGAAAGTAACAGTTGTACTATTTTTAATGTTGCAGCTACAGGAGACATAATATTTAATTATTTATTAGGTACTGTGCCTTGTGACAGTTGTTATATGCAAAACTGCAGATAGAAATGAGTCTTATTTTACTAAAAATAGGTCAGGGAAACAGAATTTAACCTCTTAAATAATTGGATTCTACCCATAATAATATTTTTTGCCATCAACGTGTTTGAAGTGTAAAGAACACAAATTAGTCTTGCAAATTGACTAATTTACAGTTGAAATTGACAGTCTTCATTTCACAATGAAAGCATTTATTTCATGGAAGAAAAAAATATATTTGTTGGAAATAAACATAAACACTGGCATACTGAGCTAAAGGGTCTACAGTGAAGACAATAGATTTTGTGTGGCTAGCCTGAGACACCACAGGTCATCACTTCAAAAATACTGACTGCCTCAAATTACTTGTTTCAATTCTGTATACCATAAAATACTCTTTTATTTGAAGGAGAAGGATGAGAAGGAGACATAATTTATTTCCTTTGGGAAAGATGGATGCCAGCCTATTTATAGTAAATAATGCTTCCTGCCCTCATTACAAAGCATGTGTTCCACTAACAACTATTTCAGAGAGACTGATGAACTAGAGCAATTAAGCACACAGGCATTAGCAAATGCAGTCTGACCAAAAATCCCTCTACTATGCATTCAACTTCAGAATTCCAGTGTCAGTGTACTGGTCATGCAGTAAACAGATGTAAAGATCACAAAAGTATCTTGCTTCTCAGAAGACAGGAAGTGCTTGAATTCAGGAAAAAAAAGGTAATTTGTTTCTAGTAATCTACACTCTTTTTGTCTTTTTTATAGAATTGCAATTTTAGACATCACGGTATGTAAGCTTTCCTAAGAATTTCTTTAGTACTTACTAATGGAAGGAAAATCAAGTCCTGAGGTACTGTAGCAAAAAAAATCTTGAGGGTATACCACAGGTAAATAGCCCTGCAATGCATTGGACTACCCAATTTTGCATCAGATGCTGATAGAGAGTAGGAAAGGAGCACAAGAACTTGGCTAATGGGATCATTGCTCACTTACTTACGTTTCCTGAGATATTTAAAGGGATTGCGTATGTTTAAAACTTGAGTCTCTTACCAACACTTAGACTTAGTTCCCCCTAACTAAGGAGCTGTTGTTTTCAATAAGAGATTATGTAACTGAATTTTCTTTTGATGTTTTGATGAAGATGATCTAATGGAAGAGGATTGTGGATGGGAGGGCAAGACATCCTCTGCTAAGAACCACTTTTGCTAAATCTTGCTTGGAAGTGAAACATGATGTACCCATATGTTGTAGCAGGGGTCTATCACCCTCTGCCGTCACAGATGAGTGAAACCCTTGGTGGCAGAAAAAGAAGTCTCAGTCTTATAAACTGGAAGAGAAATTTTAGGTATCAGATGGCCAGAATGTGCCATCAAATGTCATCATCTGAGCCATATATCTTCCTATAAATGATAGGGAAGGATGGTTTTCACAAGTATGGCTGAAGAATCCATGCACTAACACCTCCAAAAGGACAAGTAACAGCAAACTAAGTAGTCATTCTCTGTAGCCCTGGTTCCATGCCTGAAGTGTTTGGGTTTTTCTGAAATTCTTTTCCCAGGGAAGTTCTGTAAACAGGAGGAATGTTTTTGTAACTGTACCTATGTTATTCATTCCTTCTGACAGGAGAGACTTCTTCTTCATGTCCCTCTGGTTTGACCAATATGATTGAAGAGGTTTGCCTTTGTTTCACCAATCAAATTGGTCTGTGTAAAATAGTATATAAGGGAGATGCATCCCAAAATAAAGAGTCATTTTTTAGCCTTCTGAATCTGGAAGTCTGTGTTGTGGCGGTGCAGAACAGCATCAATTCTCTACCATAACATCAGCAGGAAATAGTGATGGTGTTCCTACTCTGGAACTCCTCACTGAATGGTGGTGAATTAATTTAAAAAGCCTGAATTAGTGAAAGCAATATGAGATAACACAAAACAGCAAAATGTAGCCAGAGAAATCAATAAACCTTTACCAGGTTACTTGCCAAGTCACGTTTACATCTGAGGAAGAGGTGTACATACAGGGAAAGTTCTGCTTATCTGAGGATGAAACACCTGGTCTCAGTAGATGCAGTGATTTACAATGCTCTATAGGAATGCTAATCTTCTGTCACTAAACAGAGGACTCATTAGTACAGAGGTTTCATTGGATTGACCTAGAAGGTGGGGAGATACATAAAAGTACATTACATGACATGAGCTGGAAAAAAAGTTAAGGAAAAAAAGCTGTAGACTGCTAAAAGTGCCTGTCTTGAGCTGGATTAGTACTGCTAATATTTCAGTCACTTGGCTAGCCACCAAAAGACCATTAACTGTTTCTAGGAACCGAAGAGACTGCTTGCTTTTTAATGCAGCCATTTAAATTCTTATCATCTCCAATTACCTTTAATCAGTCCTGACCATAGAACATTTTTGTGACAGAGTTTTACTTAAAAACTAGAAAATTTTTATACTTCCAATTGTTGTTTTACACATTTCTGAAACTGCTGGATGCTCTGCCCAGGGAGAACATGAGATGACCTCTCCAAAATATTAATATACTTTTATAATGCTTTCTCACTGGATTTCAAAAAGATATTTCACCTTTGTCTTGTCAAAGGCTTCAGGAATGAAGTTGAGTCATTGGGTGAAATAAATGCCGGTGACAATGAGCTGATGTATTTACACTGTTGAGTTGTGGGATTGGCTTTTCTTATGAAGAGTATATGTCAATGAAAAAAGCTTGAGATGAGATATTGATATCAAGCAAAAGGGACCCTGACATAACTGAAGGCTGGGCACTCTGTTTCAGCATATAAAAGGAGAGGGTAAAAACTTATTCCCTTATCTTTGGGATTAAATATGTATGAATGTGCCGAGAGCCAAAGCAATGTATTTTTCACACCACACCTTTCACTTTACATGATATGCACACATTTACACAAGTTTCATATGTTTCAACATCTGCATTCAAAATAGAATTTATACAATTTTACATGCAAATTAAATCCTTCAGTTAGCAATCTGAAGCACTTTAGAAAAATGAAAGTTTTCTGATTTATTCTTCGAAGGTAAAACTATCACTTCCCTTTCCCCTTCTTCTTATATTCCTTCCTCCTGCCCCATCAAACAATATTCAGGCAATGACAGAGCTGGAGACATGACTTAGCTTGTGAAAATGTTGAACCTATCATGAAAATGGAATAAAGTACACACTTTAAAAGAATTAGAGCTGGGTGATCTTGCAACAGAAAATATTGCAGCAGTGCTCTATTGGTAACAGATAGAGTTGCTCTGCAAAACTCCTGCTCCAGTAAAAGCCCTTATGTACTTCAGCTGTTCTTACTTCATACAATTACACTGGTGCAAATTCTGCTAACACAGTTTGCCAGCACAGACACTAGCTCCAGAAATTTCACCATTACAGGTTTGATGAATATTAATCAAGTACATTAAATATATAAGCAAACAAGTATACTAACAAAACAATTCTGATGCAGGCTTGTTAAGACTTGACAATGCTTTAGGACTCTGATCCTCTGCTGATAACATGTTTTATTCATTACAGTTCACATCAAACTTGCTGACAGCTTACTTGAATGCTGCCCTTGGTAGGCTGCTGAGTCCCTTTTGCTGCTCTTCATTCCCTCTTCATTACTTCAAGTAACACTGAAGTGTTACCTGAGCATTAGCTGGAAAGTGGGACCAAATGCTCAGTAGCTTTGTGTTACCTGTCCTCAACAGCACCAGAACATCTGTGCAAATTGCAGCCTGGAAACTGAATTGGATGGCTAACCAACAGTCCAGTTTGTATTGCAGAGGCCCTGTTACATTATTGACCAAATTAGACGGATTTAAGCTGGCATAGACCTGCTTCTCCTTTCTGCAGAGGAGGTTTGGCTCCTGCAGAGGACATCCTTAGGCTGCGCTTCATTCAGCATTTGTGCAGAGCCTGCTGGGCACAATGGAAGTTTTTATCTGTGGCCAGGCTGCCACTGAAGCCCCAATAGTGACATCTTTTCCTTTTTACGAGAGAGTGGATGGCATCAGCTATATGTACAAAGGCAGTGGAACTTAGAGATGATCACTTACTCTTTCCTTCCCTTCCTGGTGCTAGTCTCCCCTCCTCTCCATTGCTCTCTCCTCCTCTTTTCTTATTTTTCTCTCCCATCACAGCTTCCTGAAACAGTACAGGTTAAGTTGCAGTTTTATATTGAAATAAATACTTTCAGGCTATATCTGCAGTCCTTGCTGGATTTTTAGGAATATTGCATAATTTTTGTCTCATTGGGCTCAGTCTTCAGTTGAGTCACCAGTGGCACAAGGGAGTAATGTTTCTGTTGTAGGAACAAAATAACCTCTGTATACTGCCTGTAGGAAATTCAATTGGTGTCTGTCTGTCTGCTTCCCTTTCTTCATGGGGACACTTCTGAGGCACTATAATTGGCTTAGCTGGTGAGATAAGGGACAATTGTGGATGGGAGGAGAAAAAACAGGAGGAGGAAATCTCTCTATTTTTTGTCTGTCTATTGAGATGTCAGTGTCAGCCAAGAAGCACTTAAAAGAGATCTACTCTTATCTGTCAAGAACAAGGACACATGGAAAGATCTAGTCATGACGGGAAAAGCCAGTTATAAGGATGCACGTGCCTAGGGCTTTACGTAATGTTTCCTGATGAGAGACTCACTGGCATACTCAGGGCCAGATCAGTGCTTTGGGAAACGACAAGAGGGAACTAATTCAAACCTTTGGATTTCTACCAGCCACACGCATAGGTTCATAGTCATAAACATTCGTCTCTTCTGGGATCTTTGCCCACATTAAGTTAGTACAACTTCACTGATTCCCTTCATCTCACAAGCATGAGTGCCTGTTTCCTATATGGCTTCCAGCATTACAGGCTGGTTTACATGGACTAGGCAAATTTGACCTAATATGGATTTGCCCACTTTTCTTAAGAAAAGTGCCTCTATGTGTGAAGGAGGAAAATTTGGAGTCTAATTACATGTAGGTTGATTCAAATGGTACTGAGCCATACAAAAATGAGAGAACCACTGAAGCTCTGAGAGCCTCTGTGTTTTGTGGTTGTGTACAAAAGACACTGCAGCAAATTGTTTCAATTGGCATAATAAGATGAATGAATCATAAAGCAGACAAGCACCAATTCATCCCTCCACGCAGCTTCTCCCTCTAGTAGTATTGCAATTAGTCAGCTCAATAATTATATTTTCACTGACATTTTGCTTGCAGTCAGGTTCCTCTGCTCTTACTGACCAAAGACGATAGCATACATTCACAGGTTTATCCCATAAAATAAAATGGTTTTGTAGCTCTACAGAATTTAAATCCCAGGTGAAAAGACTAGCATTCCCCTCACCAGATACACACCCATCAGTAATCTCTGACCCAGGGTAACCTTGGAAATGAATGTTCAACTCATTTTCACAGACAGACCAGTGCAAACCCTGTTTAAATAACCACAGGCTTCAAGCTGATCATCAAGGGAGCAGAATACCACCAACCTTTTTTTCAGTTTTTGTAGGACCTAAGTAGGCTTAGCATAAAGTTTGTAGTCAGACACCAAAGCTTTTCTGATATCTTTTTAACATTAGAGTTTTCAGTTGGTAGAGGTTTCACACAGAGGCACATTGTAAAATGTGCTTTTGTCATTGCTGTGTTTCATTGCTCGACAGTGGAAATATAAAATATTAAATTCTACAAACCCTGTTCCTCTTACCTTCACAGCAGTTTGTAGGAAAAAGCCACCATATTTTGGGATCATCTTCTGTGTCCAAAATTAGGCATCAGAAATTACAAGTTATACTTGGCTGCATAGGCTTTTTTTTTTTTTTTTCCAAAGCATGTAAATGTCAGGTGTTGGTATTTGAGCTTTGGATCATTCCTGAATACACTGTCTTGACACCAATCAAGACAGTGTATTATCTAAACATTATCTAAGATCTGTTCTGAGTCACAAGTGCAACAGTGAACTGTCTAGCTTACCTCCTTGGCACTCTTTATTGGTAAATATTAGGGGATTAATCAAAGTCAAACCCCAGCATCCATGTATTACTTTCTGATTTCAGAAAATGCCATCTATTTCTACAAGATCTGGACATCATTAGGGTTCTTTTTTTCTCATTACTAATGTAGAAAATAATTCTGAAGGTTAACAAAAGTATGGGGTGTGCAGATAAAATATGGAGGAGGACATAAAGAAGTTTCCAGTGTCAGCAGTTTATGGCAACCCAAGATTTATTTTACACCACAAAAGGACTGTTTCGGAAGACTGGTAAAAGCTTTGCAATGCCATTAGCTACTGGTGTGTTCCACTCTGAAAGGCAGGCAAACACAAAGATGCTCATGGTCAAAAAGGAAAAACAGAAGTCAGAGGGTCCACAAAAAGTTGCATAGTTTTATTAGTAAATCATACACTTGGCATAGAAATTGGTAAATGTTAGTAAGTTAGTCCCTTTCAGTATAAACACGTGGTAGTGGATTTTGAAGAGAAGGTAAGGTGAAA
>VYXD01005844.1:55154-86246 GCA_013397195.1 Hylia prasina
GGAAGGAGGGAGGGAAGGAGGGAGGGAAGGAGGGAGGGAAGGAGGGAGGGAAGGAGGGAAGGAGGGAAGGAAGGAGGGAAGGAGGGAGGGAAGGAGGGAAGGAAGGTTGGTTACTAGTACTAGTCACACTTCCAGCATTGACCCAGCTGATGAGGTGTTTTAGGGTCCTGGAGGCACATCTGGACTTCATGGAGGAACATTTTATAGATAACATTCTCCACCCTGGAGCTAAGTATCTCAGTTTCTCACTTTAAATGCAAATTATTTGTCATGCACAGTTTGTTCTTCTATACCTTTGTGCAAATGAGTCAAAGGGTTTCAGGGGTCTTTGGTGACCTTGATCCCACCTCTATTGAGTTGACCTTCAGTTGACAGTCTGTGTCTGCTTCTTGACCTATGCTGTGTTGTGCCTATCTCCAGAAGCCAGAACAAGGAGGTCTGACCCAGAAAAATACTGCCCTACCTCTGTCTGGTCCCCTTCTCCAGCCGTATTCTGTTCTTCCTCATAGCATGTTCTTACTATCAGCCCTTTGTTTAACTCCAAGCTATCTGGCTATCAGTGTACGAGACATAAATTTTAGCCCCTTCTCTTCTGGGCTTTTACAGCTAGAGGCAAGCAGGTCTTGGCCCATCTGATGTGTCTAATTTGGCTAGTGAAAATTTTGTGTTCATTACTTTTATTCTTCTGACCCTTAGCTTAGCACTGATTTATTATCCTCAAACTTGGTTTTGATTTGTGTGGATTTTTTTCTGTATGGTATTTGCTTACACTACTTTTCTCCATAGGTTGTTTTTTTCCTATTTACTTGCCTTTACCACCAATCTTTTAAAATAACTATACTTCAGTTTGGGTCTTTCTGGCCACAAGCTGCTGCTATTCAGTAGTTATAGGGAAGGCATTTCCTACAGATTATGCATTTTCAATGAGAATGCTCTTGTGCTGATGGGTTTCAAATATGATTTTCTGAAATATTCATTTAATTATCTGTCTTTATGGAATTGCCTTCCAGTTCAATTAGCTGTCCATTTTAGAAAGCAATGCACCGAATGGTGGGTTAATGGTCAAAACTAACATGCTGAAATTTGAATACTTACAGTGTTTTGGGCTAATTAGGGTTACAGGGCAAATGGTACTTTGTAACACTCTTCAGTTACTGCCAATTGTCATCTGCAGATGACTAACTTCCTATCAGCTCTTCCTTCAACCACAGTTACTTTATCTTGCTGTTAATTTCCATATTACCTTTGGGGACTGATTTACAGGTGCACTTGTGTCTTGCTGTCCAGTGTCCTGCCAAAACTTAGGTAGGATATATCTATCTTCTGATGAAGATGGCTGGTATGATATAACAAAGATGTATGAATACATCTTTTGCATCCCTGACAATGTGTGCATCACTGCAGCTGACTGGGCTGCAATGTGTCTGAATTTGTCTTATAACAGAGGTGAATTACAGACACATTTCTAATACTATTTTTGGCATCCATGAACTAAGTACCAACTGCAAACGGCAAATGTTTTGGCAAGTCCTCACATGGATATATATGTCCTAATTTCAGCCAGGACAGGGTTAATTTTTTACAATAGTTGGGCAGGGGGCATGGCCAGACCCTAATGTTCTTCAATATCACCTAGCATCATTGCCAGGGACAGGGAAAAGGAACTCTTTCTCTTTTCTGAGGAGAAGGGTATCCTTTTCTGGTCAGAAGAAAGGAAGGGTGGGGAAGAGCTAGTCAGTATTTGTCACAGGCTTTACATGTAAATGGTTTCTATGTCTTTTATTAATAATCTTGTTGCTGTTATGGTTGGTTTCCTTATCTCGTTGCTGTTTCTCGTACAGCCTATGATTTTCACCTTTTGTGCCTTCAATTCTCAATTCCATGCCACCAAGGTGGGAAGAGGGAGGGGAAGGTGGAAGGGAGGGAGAGGCAGTGTGGTTTGGAGTCTCTAGGGAGCACTGAATTGGGAAGTACCAACGCTAAATCATGACAATCTACTAGATAGTGTATGAGGAGTCAGTGGATATCCAACAGATGTCCAATCTGTTCCTCCTAGGCTGTAGCAAGAAGCTTCCTTTTAGGAGGAAGAAAACAAATCTCACTTAAATGGTCTTGGTTTCTGAAAGTCATTTCATACTGACTTTCACAACTTTCTGTTGCTTTTATAATCATTTGCAGTGCTTTGAGCAACCACACTGACTTTGGAGAAGTGAATAAGCATGCTTTTTCCTCTGGATTCCCAGGTAAGTTTAGGTAAGCAAGCGCATAATGTAAACAGGAAGCTGAGTAGAAACAGAAAAAGGAATTGTAAAGGATTTATTTCAAAACATCAGAAAATAACAAGGAAAGGGCTTGAACAGTAAAACGGCTTGAGTAAGGGAATGCAAACAACGGAACCAATAGAGAAGAGATTAAAAAACTGCTTGTGAGTGGTCATTAGCTGTTACAGTTGCAGCAGTTTGATCTGGCTTGTGGGGGAAAAAGATAGGCCACACCTTTCTGGTGCAGTTGACTCATTTGAGAGTGAGCACCATGAAGTACCACAAAATCACAGAATGGGTCAGGTTGGAAGGGATCACAATGGTCTAACCTCCCTGCTCAAGCGGGGTCATTCTAGGGCACATGGCACAAGATTGCATCCCAACACTTCTTGAGTATCTCCAGTGAGGGAGATTCCAGTCTCTGGGCAGCCTTTTCCAGTGTTCAGTCACCTACACAGTAAAGAAATTTTTCTTCATGTTCAGGTGGAACTTCCTGTGCATCAATTTCTGCTTTTTGTCCTATTGCTTGGCACCACTGAGAAGAGCCTGGATCCATCCTCTTGGCACCCTCCTTCCAGGTACTTAAAGACATTGATTACACCATCTCCCAGATTCTCAAGGCTAAACAGGCCCATCTCCCTCAGTTTTTCCTCATAAGACTGACGCTCCACCCCCCTTATTCACTCAAGGTTGTTCTTTTAAAAGAACTAGACAAGAAGTCTCTGGGGTGACCTTATTTGACCATATCGTGGCTTTTTAGTACCTGAAAGGAACCTTCAAGAAAGCTGGAGAGAAACATTTTACAATGGTGTGGAGTGAAAAAAACAAGGCCTTAAACTGGAAGATGGTAGGTTGGGATGAAATGTAAGGACAATATTTTTCACAATGAGAGTGCTGCAACACTGGCACAGATTGCCCAGAGAGAGCTGGTAGATTCTCCATCCCTGCAAGCATTCAAGATCAGGCTGGACAGGGTTGTGAGCAGTCTGATCTGTTTGGGAATGTCCCTGGTCATTGAAGGGGATTGGACTAAATGACCTTTAAATGTCCCTTCCAACACAATGTATTCTGTGATTCTGTGATTCTGCAGTGTAGTGGAAGGTGTCCTTAGCCAAGGCAGAGAGGTTGGAACTGGGTGATCTTTCATATCCCTTCCAACCCGAACCATTGTGCTGGACTTGCCCTAGGAGCGCATGTCTTTTACTCGTGACCCCAGAACAGACCACAGCATTCCAGGGGAGGCCTCACCAGGGCTGAGTAGAGGGGCAGGGTCACCTCCCTCAACCTGCTGGCACTGCTCTTCCAAATGCAGCCCAGGATACCACTGACCTGCAAGGCCACAAAGGCCCGGCTGGCTCACAGACAGCTTGCTGTCCCCCAGGACCCCCAGGTCCATCTGGACAGGGCTGTTTCCCAGCAGGTCACCCCAGCTNTTCATATCCCTTCCAACCCGAACCATTGTGCTGGACTTGCCCTAGGAGCGCATGTCTTTTACTCGTGACCCCAGAACAGACCACAGCATTCCAGGGGAGGCCTCACCAGGGCTGAGTAGAGGGGCAGGGTCACCTCCCTCAACCTGCTGGCACTGCTCTTCCAAATGCAGCCCAGGATACCACTGACCTGCAAGGCCACAAAGGCCCGGCTGGCTCACAGACAGCTTGCTGTCCCCCAGGACCCCCAGGTCCATCTGGACAGGGCTGTTTCCCAGCAGGTCACCCCAGCTGTGCTGGTACCTGGGGTTGTTCCTCCCCAGGTGCAGGACCCTGCATTAGCCTTTGCTGAATGTCAGAGGGTTCCTCTCTGCCCATCTCTCCAGCCTGGTGAGGTCCTTCTGAAGGGCTGCACAGCCCTCTGGGGTATCAGCCCCTCCTCCCAACCTTGTGTTGTCAGTGAAATTGCTGAGGAGGCCTCTGCCCCTTCTTCCAAGCCATTGATGGGTAAGTTAAACAATACCAGGCCCTCAAAGGACACCACTAGTGACAGGCCTCCAACTAGACTGTGTCACTGATCACAACCTTTTGCATGTAAGCATATGGTGTTTTTCCTGCAGGTCAGTGAAGAGGGTGCAAAGCAGCCGTGCCTCAGCTCCACCTGAGTGGAGCAAAAGAGGAGGGGTTGGAATTCCTCACACCTACCTGACCATAAGTGAGATGGAGGTTGTCAAAGCAGGACTGATTTAATATGGAGATTTCAGGTGCAAGTTCTGCTGATTTTGTCATTGATATTGACACTGCCACAGATCAAAGAGATTGGTTTGTCCAGCCCTGAGCTTGGAGAGACCTTCAAATAAGTATTCTGCTGAGGACAGTGTATTTTCAGAAGAGGACTTGATGTGTAACTTTATGAAATCCTAAAGACAGATTTAAATGAATGACATTTAGCTTTTCTCGCTGCAATAAAATGAGTCCAAGAAGGGGACCTGATCTTAATTTTCTTGCTGAGACTAGCCTGCAGAGCCTGAAATTCAAAGATACAATATCTGTTTTGTTACTCTATGAGCTTGCCGTAAAATATGCTGTAATCTTTGCCAGGGATATGTTGTGCATTCCCTGGAGGTTTTTCAGCACTCAGGAACACTTCAGACTGCTTAACAGTTTGTTCAGGCTTTGCCTTATAAGGCCTTTTAACTCCAGCACAAGCGCATGACAGCCCCTCCAAGTGTCAGGCTGTTGGGAACAGATCACAGCAACAGTTTCTCTGCTCAGAGAGCCACCTTTGTCCTGTCTGCCTTAACCTACTGCCCTTCTAGCTCCTGTCTTGATAGGCAGCACAAAAACAAGGGCTTAGGGTAAAGTGTGGGAAGCGCAAAACTTTAACTCTGTCTGCGTGCATGTCCTTGCTGGAGAGACTGAATGATTTTGAATACATTGAGATACTTTTGTGTTTTACACAGACTTTGATTACAGCTGTGGTTCCCTGGGAAGATTGGTGTCTACCACGTTACACACATTCTTCAGTGGTAAGGCATGGGATCTGCTGCTCTTGGGAGACATCTGTTCTGCTGGTGAAGCTGAGACCCATGAGTTAAAACTTGCTCTCTGTTCATTCCTATTCTGCAATTGCAACAGTAGCAGCAACTCTATATCAGGGCAGCAGAAACACTTCACTTTTTCTATTCTCAGTGCGTCTATGTCTTATTTTAGCAGCTCTGAAACATCAGCAGATTAGGCTAAAGTACTGAAATGGGGAATGCTAACCACTGAAAGCCAAATACGCTTTGCTTTGACTTGAAATACCCTCTGGTTGAATTATAAACCATGGGAAACTGACACTTGTGGAAAGTACAGGAGTACTTTCAGCCTCTCCTGTAGTTCCCATCAGCATTTCCATTGTGGCTTGGCCAGGCTGCATACTGGCAGAAACTACACTGGACTTTGCAAGTGCTTGGAGCTGTGGGGAAAAGCAGCCCAGTGTGGGGACAACACAGGGGGAAAAACAGCCAGGAGCATACCTTGGACTTCCTGCACCCCAATTCCTATCAGAAGGTTATCCCATCTCCTGCAGGCAAAACTCCACTTCTTAAGCTCTCTCCACATCCAAGAAAGCCTTCCACATTTCAAAAACCTACAAATAGCAGCAACTTCTACTACATAGACTCAGTAGCTGAGTAAATCCAGGCTGGCTGGGGCAAATCATTCAAAAGACGACCCACAGAGATAGGGTTGTATGACTTCAGTGAGGCTACCATTTGAGAGTAATCTGTTCAAAGGCTTTGAAGCAGAACTGTAACCTGCTTCGAGGGCAAAAGATACTGAGACATCAGTAGCCAGTATTAGTCATCATACAGTACTTTATCTATACTAAAATATCACGACTTAATTAAACATTAAAACTGCAATAACCACAGTATCCATGGTTTCAGGGTCACCATTTATGGTCGTGGTGAAACAAGACTCATGGATTCTGTATCAGAAGGCTTAACAAGATTTATTAAAGTTGACTCCATTCTTTCTGGGCTTGGTTATTTCTGCTCAGGTGAAGAGCAAGCTGCTGCTTCTTCCCTGCTTCCTCGCTCTTCCCCATACCAGGGAGATAACAAAACTTTACCCATTGGTTAGGAAAGAGAAACAAATTCTTATCTCCTGGGAGGCAGAGATACAGGACTGGAGAGAATTGTTTACAGAACTTTGTGCTGTAAATTCTGCTTTCTCATGAGAATAGTTTTCAGCAGGGAAATGCATAATATGTTCATACAACACATGGATTTTAAGTTGCCCGGAGTTAGGCTTTTCAGAAACAGATAAAAGAACTGCCTATATGTTGAGCTCCATATACCGACAGGGACATTCGTGTAAAAATCTAAGCTGCATCTGCTAATCTCCAAAACAAACTAACTTTTGATAGGGTTTTTGTTTGTTTGTTTGTTTGTTTTAAACACCTTTTAAGGACTTTTGAAGCAATTTTGCTTACAGTCCTATCTAATGTGGGCACTGCTGAAAGGTTTTTCCAGTTTCCTACTTGCAGCAATGCTGCATTTCACTCTCTGGCATTGTAGCAGCTGAAATTGCAGTTCACTCAAGGCAAACAAAACGCAAGTTAATACTTACTGTGGAAGTTTTAACACAAAAGCAACAGACTAAAATATTAGTGCTGCTTTCCCTGATTCATCACTTCAATTTGAATATGCACACAAGATCTCCGATGTAAAGGCAACCTCTATTTTTCCTGACATTTTTACATTAACTCATTTTTGTCAGCACCCTTTGTTTATCTTCAAAGTATCAAGAGAATTCCTTTTGGTTTGCATCTTTTTGCCTCTCTGCCTCATTCCAGGAGACTGTAAGCTACACTTTGTTTCTGCAGCAGTGGGTTTTCTGTGCTCTTTGAGAAAACTGTGCTCAGATCAATTGCAGGAATGATTCTCACTACAAAATGTCACAGCTGGTACACTTTCATCGTGAGATGAGACAAGCAACCTGGAATACTAAATCAAAACTCTGATAGCTGGATAACAAGTGTAGTGAGAACAAGAAAAAAATGGCTATTTAAAAAGAAGCATTTTATGATGAGCTGATTTGTGGAACTCCTTGCTACAATACTGCTAAGAGTCAGAACTATCAGTCAGCAGAGGACTAGAATCTTAGGTTGATGACAAATGCAATGTGGTTTAGAACCAGTGTATTCTGAAAGAGAAATCAAATCCAAAGTTGCTTATCAAGCTGTGATTGTGAACTCCCAGGCAAAGCTTTATTATTTTGAAAATACTGATAAGAAGGACTTCAAATAATTTTTTCAACCAAAAATAAAAATACATAATATAATTTCTAAGGTTTTATGTATTATGAAATTTCACTAATCATACTTTAACTAATCATCCTTCCTTTGCAGCCAGACAGCAAGCAGTCCCAGTACTGCAGAGTTCACATTAAAAGGACAAGAAGATAAGAAGACAAGAAGACAGGCGAAGAAACACCTTTATAGAAAGATGATTTCAAAGTTGTCAGGGTTTAACCAGTAATGACATCTATGGAATGTCTGCTTATTGATCTACTCTACTAAATAAATTCATTTAGCTTGTTTAGGTTAGAGTTTGTTTTGCAAGTAGTGTTACTGACTTGTAGACATATTGGGGGAGAGGGGGCCAGGGAGCGGGCCTGGAAGAGAAATGGTGAAATTCCTGGACAGATCTGAAACGTGAAAACTCAAAATACAACTTTAAATGTCCCTTCTTCCATATGGTCCCTGTTTTCTGAAAAGTTCCATCATCCTTAAATGGGACTCTCATGTCAGTGTGGAGGTATGTGCCTTCAGTATAGTTGAACTGTGGTTTGGCAATTAATAACATGCCCAGTAAAAGATATATTGAAGCTGTTGATTGAAACAGACATGTCCAGGGCTCTTGTCACTTCATTGTCATCACACACCAGATACAAAATTGACATCTGCTGGGGACATACGTACGTAGGTTTATGCATACTTGAAGTATACTGAAACAGCTATAAAACCACACCATGACCACTTTTTTTGATTCTAGTGACCACCTGGGCACTACAATCAAGAAACACCTTTGACTTTTGACAACTCTCAACTGGAAATATTTTATCAGTCTTTAAACAATATATTTTTCCACTATAAGAACAGTCTAAAATGTGAATAAAATTAATTTGTCTGAAAAGATATCATACAGCAACTCTCTCCATACTTTTGTTGGCTGCCCAAGCTGCAAATGTTGTAATGCCCACGAAGTTAAAATAAATAAATTGGTCATCTAAAGAAATAGAGGAAAAATGTAGAAAATGGGAGATGATTTTTCTTTTCTGTGAGCAAAGAGTAAACAATCATGTTGGGAGGCATCATGAAGAAGAGATGCATGTTTTTCATTAGTTGTATCTGTTTGTCTCTTTAAAATTGTATAAGGAAAGCAAAGTTCCTCCACCATGCCTACAAAAGAGTTTCAGACTGTCATGATGTGAAGAGTGGTCTGTGGCAGAAGCAAGCCTCAGCTGAGGGATTTTTTCACTTCACTAATTGATTCAAACCTACTAGGGGGAAACTGCAGGGTTCTAGCTCTGCACAAGAATAATTCAAGAAAAAGTAGTCTTCTATTGTTAAATTAACAACCTGACATGCTGCCTTCTTCTCCGTTTGTGCAGATGACCCTGCTACATCGTTGCTATTATTTTAATGTATGATGAACAAATACACAGAGCACAGAGCTACAATAGGCTCTCTCACGGTATGTGCTCTTTGTAAATCAGTTCCAGCCTCTTAGGGAGCCTTTTTGTTTTCATTCCTGACACACCTAGCAGTAACTAACCTAACTACATGAGAACACTTCAGACCTTTTGAGAAAGGTTTGAATTTATCATGAAGTTGAGGATACCTGCAGCCTTGCTCCACATGTTATTCTCCAGTACAGGAGACATAAACCAGAGAAAGTTGGAGAAAGATGAAAAGCCTGCTTAAGTACTAAATTAAGATGTAACTGTAAGTTTCTAAAGTTAAAGCATTCAGCCTCTTCCCAAGTATCTTTATTTAAAAAGGTGGGTGACTGCTTAGTTTTGAAACAATTATGTCTTGTATTCTCTTCCAGGTTTCAAAATTGGAATACGTGCAGAAACTTAAAATGTAGACACATTGACAGGGAATTTCAAAGCAGTCTAGAGGATTAAAAATCATTTTTTACTAAGATCAGTGGAAGACAATGTCAATCACTAAGACTGCTTTGTAAATCAGCATTAAATTTTATCCTAGGAACTTCTGACTACTAGGTTTAATCAATTCTATGTCTTCTGAATGCAACTTACCAAACAATGCCTTTGTACATTAGAGGTGCAAAATATAAAGATTATTTCATAATTAGATGCACACCAGAGATACCAGTTTAATGGCAATGTCATCTTGAGTGAGGCTTGTATGTGATATGCAATACAATGTAGAACAGTTCTCCAGTTTGTACCTTACAGCGTTAAAGCATAAAATAATGCCATTAGAGTGACACAAATAGGAAGTCAGTGGAATTTGCATCTTCCTCAGGAATTCTGACTAAGATTTTTTTCAGCGTCTGCTGTCTGTAATACTAGTCTGGGAAAAGCACTAGAGAGAATAACTTTCTTGCTATGTCCCTGAGCAAGGAACCAGTGGGGATACCTTTCCCATGAAAGGGACGTGGCAGTGTGCTCGTGTGCCTGTGATGGTAGCACTGGAAGTGTGACCACAAAAAAGGAACAGCCTTAATGGTCCTTGGAAGAAATCACTTTCACATATGCGATGCAGGATCTTCACATAATACATACCTGTGTTCAAGGCAAAATCTTGGCACTGTGTTGGCTGCCTCAGGCTGTGAAAACTTAATGATTTCCCTAGATAACAAAAGACGTCAGATGTACTAATTTGAATGTAGTGTAGACTGATCCAAAATTCACATTCAACTTTCAGCATGTGTCCAGAAAGTAGGCAGTTATTTTTGTCTCTTCTTTGTGACTCTGCCACTCTGAAGCCAAGACTGAAAGACCAGGAGATTTCTGTGTGGAAGGTTTCCAGTTTTTGTCAGGTCAGAGGACCAGAAATGGCATACTGTCTAAAAACACATAATTTCATTATGTTTTTTGGTTGATTTGGTTTTGGGGGTTTTTGTAGGGCTGGCACCACTGACTAGCAGGTTCAAAGGCTACATGACACGTCTCAGGAAGATTTCAGAAAGATGGATGTGATAAATAGACCTGACTCCAATCTGACTCACTCTTTCAAAGTACAGTTAAGGCCCGTTTGAATTGATGCATTTAACTCCTCATTATCACAGAGATAAAAATCAAGATTCTAGTTCTTATGCTCCTATAATGTGCTGAAATTGAGGTGGACTGGTTTAAATTCCATCGTTAAATTACAGCCTTGATGGAGATAAGCGGTAGAGACCTCTCTGGGCAGCCCCTCCACTGAGGAGGAAGGTAATGATGTCATAATTTTCCTTGCTATTTAACCTTAGCTGAAAGCTTGTTATTAACAAAAGCTGCCCTTTTAGACTGGAATGGATGCCTCAAAACGTTTTTGGCATTGCAAATCAAATGCCAATCCCATAGCCCTTCTTTTAGGAGCTTAAGGGTAGGAGACAAAATTGAGAATGGTCTAAAGGATCTGGTAACAAAAAGATGTTTGAAAACTAGGTATTAAGTTATCTTCTGGTCATATGTGAGGGAAAAAGAAAATAAAGATCAAAGATCACAGTGTGATCACAACAGGAGTAAAAACCAAATATTCAGATTCTGGCCCCAGTAACCTTCTGGAACACCCATTTATTTTCATCTTTCTATAGCTTTTGTCTTTTGGGCTGCAGACAACTTATTTATTTTCTTTACAACCTCACTTCTGAAGAAAAATCCAGTGTACTAACCCAAACCTCAGCAGCAAATATTTTCGCATTTTTTAAGGGAATATCATTTCACCTACGTACTATATGTGGAGAATGATCAGAAGGCACAAAAATACAAATAAATAGCACTAAAAACTTTTCCTGCTGCAGTCTGAGTTGTTTGAAAAGAGAGAGAAATGTCAGAACCTACAGGAACCAAGCTTTAGTTTTAAAATCCAAAGTGAAAAAATGTACACTTTTCCCTCTTTTTCTTGGCAGAATGAATAGCCAAGCCAGATTTAAGGGACTGGAGGGGCAAGAGCCTCCTCTGTATCAGCATTAGAGTTGTCAGGAGCAATGACACAAAATGTTACAAATGGGATGGATAATACAAGTCCTGGGGTACACAAAATTCTCATCTCATTAACAGCTACAGAGAGATGCACAAGTAAGGGTGGTATAACTTTGCTGTTAGAATGGAAATTCAACATATATTCCCTTTCTAGTGAAGTTGTCCTATTCACAGATAAGTCTCTGTCCTGCACTGTAATGCTGGCAGTATTACTTGTTCTCATCATTTCTCTCTGCATCAGGTGGATGTTGAATGTCAAGGGAGGCACTGAGAATAGAAAGTGGAAGGTAAGGATAAGTCAGGATTTTCTCTTTGTGTAATTTCAGAGACTATAGGAAAGTTGTCTTACATTTCTCCTCTGCAGGTCATCCAATCCCACTCTGCTCCCCAGGAGCTGGGATAGTTACAGAATCACAGAACCAGCTAGGTTGGAAAAGATATTTGAGGTTGTCAAGTGCAACCTATTACCTTACACCACCCTGTCAACTAGACCATGGCAGTGAGTACCATGTCCAGACTTTCCTTTAACACCTTCAGGAAAGCAGCTCCTTCACCTCCCTGGGCAGTCCGTTCCAATGCCCAATCTCCTTTTCTGTGAAGTACTTGTTCCTAATGTCCAGCCCAAACCTCCTCTGGCACAGTTTAAGAGAGTCTGTCCTCTCATCCTGTCGCCGGTTGCCTGGGAGAAGAGGCTGACCCCCACCTGGCTACACCCTCCTTTCAGGGAGTTGTAGAGAGTGATAAGAGCTCCCCTGAGCCTCCTTTTCTTCAGGCTAAACACCCCCAGCTCCCTCAGCTGCTCCTCATAGTACTTGTGTTCCAGACCCTTCTCCAGCCTTGCTGCCCTTCTCTGGGCATGTGAGCACACTGCTGGCTCCTGTTCAATCTGCTGTCAGTCAGTTCCTCCAGGTCCCTTTCTGCCTGGGCACTGTCCAGCCACTCTGTACTAGCCTGCAGTGCTGCAGGGGGTTGTGGTGGCCAGAGTGTGGGACCTGGCACTTGTTCTCATTAAACTTCACATTGCTGGGCTCAGCCCATCCAACCAGCCTGCCCAGGCTCCTCTGCAGAGCCCTCCTACCCTCCAGCAGAACAACATTCCAGCCCAACATGGTGTCATCTGCAAATTTGCTGATGATGGACTCAATCCACTCATCCAGATGATCAGTGAAGATGTTGAACAGGACTGGCCCCAGCACAGACCTCTGAGGGACACCACTGGTGACTGTCCCCAGCTGGATGCAGCACCATTCACCATCACTCTCTGGGCCTGGCCATGCAGCCAGTTCCTAACCCAGCACAGAGTGCTCCTGTCCAAGCCCTGGGCTGCAGCTTTTCCAGGAGTGTGCTCTGGGAGACAGTGTCATAGGCTTGGCTGGAGTCCAGGCAGACAACATCCACAGCCTTTCCTGCATCCAGGTGTGTCAGATAGTCACAAAAGGAGTTCAGGTTGGTTAGGCAGGACCTGCCCCTCCAAACCCATGCTAGCTGGGTCTGATCTCCCAGCTGTCCTGTGGGTGCCGTGTGATCACACTCAAGATGATCTGGTCCATAACCTTGCCAGGCACTGAGGTCAGGCTGACAGGTCTGTAGTTTCCCAGATCCTGCAGCTGGGTAAGCAAGCTGCAGTGTTAGCAGCCAGCACTGAAATCCCAATAGGAGACAGACTGCTTCCTCTACCTGGGAATCTTCAAATAACCCAGCTACCTGGCAAGGAAAAAAGGGAGAAAAGAAAAGTGCATACATAATTTCTTCTTCTTCCCTACCTCAAGGAAAGTCACAGCAAGCAGCGTTTTCAGGGCTCCTCATCTGAAGGCTTTGGAAGGGGAAGCTCTGTGGCTTACTTCTTAAGTTACTGCCAGGGACGTTAGTAGCAGTCAAGTTACTGCAAGTTGTTGAATAAACCTCAGGCTAGCATGAAGCAGTTTTAGCATGGTAGTGGGGCTGGCAGAACAACAGGCCTCAGGAAAACATTTGCTTCTAATCCCTCATTTGTCCCAAATCACCTACGAGCAACTGCTTGTGGACAACAAACATCATTTGGCCAGATTTCTGGTGTGTGGAGTCTCTTGAGGGTCCCTACCACTTCCAGCATCTGGTGGTCTGTTGAGAGGAAGTGTCATGAAGCTGTCATGACTACATTGAGACCCTCTGGCCAGAGGACTTCTCAGTGCAACCTTCCCATGGCTGCAGAATGAAACCAAACAAACATGGAAAAACTTCATAGACTGCATTTAATAATAATTTATGGCTTAAGTATTCATAAGGCTGCTGTCTTGGGAAGGTTTAAAACAAAGCCCTGTGCTCTGGCTTTTTATTTCTTAAACAATGCTATCTCCTGCTCTGTGTGTTTCAACTCTATGTCTTGATAGCAAGTGACAAACAGAAGAAAAAAAAAAGGAAAAGGGGAGAATAACTTCAGTTACTCCAAGTCTGATAAAAAAAATCTTTTCTATAAAGAAATAACGATCTTGTGCACTTAGAAAACTGGACTCAGAGGTATAGGCTGAACTCTGCCAGTGCTCTCTAGTTCAACATCAGCCTTATAACTTAAAGTTTCACCATCTGCATTTTCTAGGTGCAAAGTGCTGTGAGGGATGGAGGGGAGCTTTCCAAGCCTTTGCTTGTCCTCTTGTACAGACTGATTTTCCCACTAGCCCACACTGCCTGGGGGCTGTACCCATGAAAACTCATGTAAGAGGGAATGGAGAATGAAGAAAATGTACTTGTGGTGGAATCTGCTAGTCCACAGAAGGGCGATGGTGTTCAACTTCTCACTTACACCATTACTAGTCATGAGTGACAATGTATTGGGCACCTCCCTCCACCAGCCACACCTGAGTGAGTGTGAAGGGCTTGGACAACAGTCCCCATCATACAGACACCACTCACTGGGTTAACATGTCCAGGCAGGATGAAGACAACTGTCCAGATGTGAGGTCTTACTGGGATGAGGTCTCTGCAGCTCACAGCCGTGATTTCCAAGAGGCCAAGCACAACCCCTGGTGTTGTAGGCACTCCATACCCTCAGCAAGCTGTCCGGGTACAGGTTAGAGAAGGACAGGAAGAGGCTTTTGTGTGATGAGGCAGAGCTGCAATTAAAACTTCAGATGGAGTAGTCTCTCCTGGAAGTTTTGGATGGTGACACTGCCAGAAATTTTGAAGGGTATGTAGTAGTGTGAGGCATAGTGTTTGAGGAAGTCCAAAAAACGAGCATGAGTGATGAGTTCAGGTATCTAAAAGTTTAGATTTACCTATTCATTCCTGAACTACTTCAATATAGCCAGACTCTGGTAAGGAAGGTAATGAAAGGTTAATCAAACCTCAGAATTTTGATTTAGAAGAAAATAATATGGTTCAAACATGCTGTAGGCATGGATGCTTGACAATATTGAGGATGCCAGAGCAGTGTTAGTGCAGCACAATGCAACATGTTGGCATGTGGTAATTTTAAGAGCCAGAAGTATCTCCTCTTAAACAATCTGAAATGCAAATGTGTTTTCCCTCCTTACTCTGTGTTTTCCCGACAGCCACTGCCAGGATCCAACCAGTAACTTGTCACCTCAAAAACACGTCGATGCATTTGCAATGGCTGAGGTGCTAATCGTGACTATCGTGTATGCACACACCTTCCTTACGCAGTCTTCAAGGCAAACTCTGGTTTCTTAGACTAAATCAGTTGACGAGCATCCAGGAGGATGGGAAGCCAAAGACTTCCTAAGACCAAGATTCCTGGCATCGTGCAGAGGGGTTCTTATAGTATGCGGCACAATGGCAAAAAACCAACCTGGTTGGCTTGACAAAAACCAAACATCGGTGATTATAACTAGAACATTTTCTAATCCAGTTCAGCTGTGTGGCAAGGACAAAAACCTGATCTTTCACCACATAACTAAGCTGTCTTGTTTAAAGTTCAGGCTCACACACACAGAGAGCTCAGGGTGCTTTTAGGATCTTCTCCAGAACTGAACAGGGTCTACAGATTGTTTCCTACACTCTTTTCCAAAGAACTGAAAATAAAAATCTGTTTTGCATGGAAATGGCATCAATTTACACATTATTAGGATTTAGCAGTTCTTGCTTTTTTAAAAATTGCTGTGAAAAGAACAGCTTTTGAACTGACATTTGAAGAAATTAAAGGGACATTTTTTGTTTCTTTCCATTTTTAGCTACTGAACAAAGTATATTAAACTTATTCTTACCTACTCTTCTAGAATCTCCTTGCTCTTCCCAAAACACTCCATTCTCTCTTGTTTTACTAGTGTCTTCAAAATTTGGAAATATCACCCTGGTCTCCTGCCCTAAAAGTAAGGGCAGAGAATTTAGAATTTAACAAAAATTCTTAATTTTTAAATTCACATCCCTTACCAACCTAGAAAAACATTCTGGAAACAAAATCTTAACCAACATGGATGAAAAATATGTTCAAAAATGGACTGGGTAGATGCTTTGTTTTGTTTCATTTAAAATGTTTTCACTAACTAAACGTCTTACAGCGGCCATCTGCTGCAGACTCCATCATGGGTAAATCACCTCATAGAGGTCATTTCACCTGGGTATGCTCTGTGAAATGCCTCAGTAAAGGATTTCAACCTCATTGCATCACAGGCTTCAAGCCATATGAGAGAAAGCTATAGGTAGAGAAATATGAAACTACATGTAGAGAAACAGTTGGCTATTACTATTGCATGACTTCCAGCCTTTCCTCACTGCAAGTCAAGAGCAAGAAACTGCTCTGAATCTGCAGTTGCAGATGCAACCTCTATCATTCCTGTACAGTCACAAAGAGTCAACAGAGCTGATCCATGTTTCCTTGGAGGGTACACAGCCCTGCAGCATGTTTCATCAGGAATGCTGCAGCACTCACTAGGGATGTACCTTGCTCATCTCCTGCTGGCAACAAGCATTGCAGTTAAATTAGAGAGAGGATAAACAAGGCAGGGAGAGGAATACAGTGTCCATCTCTGTATCAAAACTGAGATACTCACATCCATTTTTATATATGACTGTCTGAAACACACTTAAATATATGCTTAAATGCCGTTCTGAGTAGATGTCACAGGGAAGGAAAGAGGGGATGACCTAAAGTGATGCATATCACATGCAACTTCGGCAACATGTAACGTTACTACAGGTTCTGGCATGAATAGGCTGCCCATTCCAGCTCCACCAAGCACTGGGACATAACCCTTGTCTTTGCTGGTTATAGCCTGTAGCAGAATTCTTCCCCTGGGCAAGGCTTAGTAGTAAAACATGAGAAGGGTATTGAAGGGATTTAAAGGCATAGCTATCAAGCCTTAGTAGTAGTTGCCCATATATGTTCTCAGAGCACATGTGGGAGTAGAGATGTCTGGATCCTGTGTGAGGGGATATTTCAAAACCAGCTGTAGTAATACAAGTAGCAATGCATGGACCTTTACATGGTAATGGAAAATAAAAAGGAGAGCTTTTGAAGAACGACAACAAGAGAAAGAGACCAAACAGGCTAGAGGGCAGCTGCTATTCAATAAATTATTTAAAGCTCAAAAGACTGAAAGAGTATCCTAGTATGTAGCCAAAATTGTTGCATTTCCCTTAGCTGTGATCTCCCCATTGGTCACATACTCATACTGTCTCACTTGGGATATGGCAATAAAACTTTGCATTTTGGCCACAGTGACTTCTGGAATTATGTAATGTTCAGTCAGTTTTTAGATGACAAAAGACCTCTTTCATGGAAATAAAGCTAAGCAAGAACTCACATTGACATGCTGTCACGAGACAAGGAGACCGCACCAGTAAGGAAAATGGGACCAGGAGGTAAAAACACCTGACCCTGACAAAGCAGCTGCCTTGAAAAACAGCCTGCAGCAAGTACCATATCCTGGAACTGCAATGGAGGTAGAAGATGTCTGAGCAAGGCGACGGGGATATGGAAAACTAAAATTACAGGCTAGGTGGCCTTTAAAAGGGCAGGCACATGGGAAACAGGGTGACTTCCAGATTGCTTTCCTTCAAGATAATGGAGTTTCCCTATCTTAGCAGCAAGAAGTTATCACACCACAATTATATACTCCAAAATGCAACTTCTGCACGGCAGGTGACATTCAGAACTGCATTTTGCAGCATATAATGCTCATAGCAGGACAACCCCACGATGTCATTCATGGTCAGGTCCCACCCACCATCCGGCGTGGCGGCTGCCCTGGCTCAGAGGCACCCCTCTACTGGGGCAGGCCCGTGCTCACCAGTGCAGTGGCACCCCATAGAGCAGGACTGGGAGAGAGTGGGTGGACTTCTTTGCTGTCTTGGAGGAAAGGAAGCAGACAGGCTATCATATGAGTTAAAATAAAAGCGTGAAGAGTCTGCATGCAAAACCAAAGCCAAGCTTGAAACCACGGGTGCCCTTGTGATACTGGCTCAGGTATCCCCCCTCACTTCCCCACCTGCCTCCTTCTGCTCTATTTATAACGCTAGATTCTTCAGTGAGACTGTTTGTACACACAGCTTTATCACTTTGAATGTCTGATGTCAATACATGCAGGATGTGTGGACACCTTACTTCTCCTTCCCCATCCAGATGCTCTCCGTCACTTCTGTTAAGGGCTGCCCTGCAGCAGCAGCCTTTTGCAGCGTGCCATGTTACCACTGCACTCACAAGTGTCTGTGCAGCTCCCCCAGACCCCTCGCTCTCCCTCCTCCTGGCAGCCCTGTCCCTTATCCAAACCTGCTTCAGCTGGGGCTGCAGCCACCGCCTGCCTCTCTGCCGCAGCTCTCCTCCCTTGCGCCATGTGCCACCGTCCTTCCCTGCGCGCTGCGCTGCTCGCTAAGGACATGCTGTGGCACAGCTGTCTGCCGCCTCTGCTGCAGTCAGGCAGGTTTGTATTGCTGTGCACGCTGCTGATGTCGAGCTCCTGTCGTGACCCAGCACCCCATAGGAGGAGCAAATGAGCTGAGACGTCAACGCAAAAAATTATAGCCATGCGAGCTATCCCTCTGCTCAGCTGCTTGGAGAGTGCCTACATGGTTTGTGTGACAGCACCAGCACACAGAAGCAGCACTGAAATGCAGTTAGCAATACAGCTGGGAGACAGGCAGCCAGGCAGGCACTGGTCCAGTGACTAAAATGATCGTACCGTGAGCCAGCCTGCAGTGCCTCCAAAAGTGGCTGACTGCTACACAGGAGCTCGCCTTTCTTTGCAATTACTCCAGTTTTCCCCCGGTGACTGCAGTGTGCGCTTCGTTTTGGTTTTGTTTGCCTTTTTATTTCTCCCTCCCACCCATCGGTCTCCCCCTCTCTCCTCCCGTGTCCTTCTCTCCAGGATGGCGGAAGCAGAGTTGCACAAGGAAAGGCTCCAAGCCATAGCAGTAAGTCAGTTTCCTTCTACTTGCTCTTTTGTCCTTAGCCGTGGGTTGTTGGAGGGAAGGGGGGATTCTGGCACAGTGGCTGGGAAGCGCCCGGAGAGCCTGGCTTGTGCAAAGTTGTGTGTGGAATTCCCTGTTTGGGAAATGAGTGGGAAAAGTCTGCTTTGCGGGATTTGGCAGAGAAAGAGGGCTCTGAGGAATAGCGTTGAGCTGACACGTGCAGAAAGAAAAATGTGAATGCACAGTGGCGTGCTTAAAAGATTGATGATAGAGAAGAAAAGGAATAAATGGGGAGGAGAGGAGATTGCAGGATAAAATCAGTGCTCTGCTGAATATGTATTTTTTCACGGAGGTTTTGCTTAGCTGATGAACTAGTCAAGCCAAATAATCTACTGCAGGGTGGCTTTTAGTGCAGAAAATAATTCTGATATTGCTAATTTTGAGACAATCGAACACAGACACTGCATTATCAAAACTGTGCAATTGTTTGATCTACTAGTTAAACTGTCATCCCAGCTCCATGGCTGAGCACATGATTTCAGAAAAATTTCCTGCTGAGCTGCAGTACTCCAGGGGTAAAATCTAGGCAGGATTGAGACCCATTTTAGTTACAACTTTTGTTTTCTCATTTGGTAGAGTACTTGCATTGAGCCATGAGCCCAGCTGGTGTGGACCTCAGAGGAACGTGGGTAGTGGCATCTGGTGAGGAAGGGGCCTGGGTGTTTAGGATCCACCGTCATCCTGGCATACAGAAACTGCCAGCTCATCTTCTAGCATGTCATAGGCACCGTGTCAAAAGGCCTGTGTTTCTGAGGGCACTGCCAGTCGGACAGCCCCATACAGCCTGTCCTTGTTCGAGTGACACCCAGCTCTTCTTCCCCATGGCTGAGATGTTGATGCAGCTGTGCCAGTCCCAGACGGATGGCACGATCTGTACCGGGGACCACACACCTGGAGGTCTGAAAGGAAACAGAAGATGGCAGAGCCCATATGGATTTAAGTTCTCTTCCCCAGTTCCCCCAGTGATCAACAGATGCTACAATTTGCTGTAGCTAGCACAGGTTACAGATTTCTTTTGTAGTGTAACAGGAATGGCTGCTGCTGCTTCTGCTGCTGCTGTTGCTCCAAGATATTTTTCTTAAGTCCACTCTGCTGATAGGTCCATGGAAATTCAAAATAACCAGATTTAAAAGAAATAGATTGGGGATTTTTCTATCTAAAATACTAATTGTAAAAGAGAAAATTGTATCATTTGATATGGGGAAGGGGAAATTAACCATTTAATTTTCAGGCAGTGGAAAGCAGATGCATATTTTTAAGCTGGTTCTCAGTTTTCTATCAACATAGGCATTGCCATATCTCAAGTGGAAACACCAGGAATGTTCCCCCAGAGGCAAACCTCACCACTGCTGGTGATTTGGGACTCCTTTATGGCAGAACTGTACTGCAGAACTGCTCTGTGCTGTGCTGCAGTGCATAGCTCTGAAACACTTCTGTCTCCACATTAAAAAAAAAAGAAAAAAAGGGGGTTAGGTTATTGTCTTTTCTTTCTTCGGCTACATAATAACACCAGACAACACTCATTTCACATAATCTCGTGAAATCTTTCACCAAAGTAGATCAAGTGCTCTGGTTCTTAGTGCCCTGCATCTCACACCAATGAGGCCATTATGGATTTAATATTATCACCTGGTGTATTGCAGCTTTTACAGAAGATTTTTGCTGGCATAATAGAAAGCCTTGAGAGTCTGGACCTTCACTTTCTATACATATTTCCTTTTTGGTTTCTATTTCTGGTAATTCATAAAACATAGGAAGCAAGGTATGCAGTTAATTAGATTGAAAGTATTTTACTTCAGCATAAAAAATATTCAGCCTTATTTTAAGTGTTAGTGTGGGTCCATGAACCAACTTGTTTGCTTAGCACTCTGCAGAGCAACAGGTTTTCCATATAAGCTTGTTAGTTACTTTTCTCCTATGCTTGGGCTGCTGCAAATGTTTGTCAGAATGCAGAGAAGTTAATTTCTAGCGTAAGCCTTGCTCCATTGGAATGAGTGACACGACACAAGTTAGGCATTTCCCTCCTGCCACTGGTTTGCTAAAATAAGGTCAGTTCTCAAATGCTGTATGGCCTTTCTCATAAGAAGAAAGAAATGGCATTTCAGTTCAGCTTGGTGTTTCATCTGTTGGAACATGCTGCAGTATCTCTCTGAGATGAGCAGATGCTTACTCCTGCATTCTGCAACCACACTGGTTGAATGCTAGACTTACAGAAAGATATCCATTCACCACTGGGTTCCATACACTTCTTCTCTGTATGTTTGTTTCTATAATCACCATGTTAAATGAGCCTGCTGGTAAGTTTGCAAAGTAAATTTTCAGTGTGCATCACTGAATATATGAAGAAAACAAATCCAAAACCAGAAATATGAACTTTAACACCAGAAAGCTGACTGGTTTTGAAGCATTTGATTTTATACTTTGTTACCTTGACCTATCACACTTTTAATATATGCTTCTCTGGCACAGAGGCAAGTGTCATAGGAAGAGGAAAAGAAGGAGTCTATTGTTAGGACATTATTCTAAACCTCAGTGAATGTGAGTTAGCCACTTGTTTTGTCTGCAGCAAATATATAGCCTCTGTGTGCATTCATGTTCTATCTGTAAACTGTGAATAATAGACTTTGCCTTTGTCTTAGAGGTGTTAGGGATGCATGCAAGATTAGCTGTACTTGGATGCCATGGTTTACCAGGGCAAGAAATATCTAAACATATTCTTTTAAATAGAATTTGTGATTCTAAAGCCAGAGAAGCTTCAAATATGTATGTTTTAATGTCATTGGAATGCTTAAGCTGTGATTTTCAGATCTTTCTGAAGTCCGTAAAATTCACACATTGATTATAGAAAGACTCAGAGCACTGTGCAAATCTGGTTTGAGAAGTAGGAANTCAGTTCTCTCTGCTTGGGAGGAAAACATAAACTTTGTGTCCTGGAGAGGTTCTATGGTGACTAGGAGCAATGGGTTTTCTGATCCTTACTTGAGCAGACATCACATCATGTCTTCCAGCTTGGATGTCATGTGTGCTACAGACAGATACTGGTAAATTTTTCTGCCATAACACACTGCTCTTAACATCTCCCTGAACCCGAATCACCAGAGCATCCTTTTGCTGCCCTACCAGCAATGGAGCTGAGTGGTACCCACTCTTAATGCTGTAGGAAAATGCCTTCAGCAGGCACACAAGACGTTAAAAGAGGGGGTCTGAAGTATGTTCTCTCTGAGCCTGTTCCTTTATAGAGCACTTCAGTGTTTGCATCTCCTTGTTTCCTGAAGGAGATCGGTTGGTAAAATTTTGGGTGAAAAAGAAAGCATTTTTGTGGCTTTAAAAAATACGCTGGCTGCAAGTTGCTCAGAAGTTGGGAATGTAAATAGTCCCAAACTCAGTGCTGTGGGGAAAGGTGAGCTGAGTTAATTTATCGTATTTCGGATACATGTGTGGCCCCAAAAATTTGTTATAGGGCCCCCTCCTCTATGACTATAGAGAACCCCAGAAGACAGTGATCTAAACATAGACAAGCATTAACAAAACCTAAGTATTTTCTGTTCCTTATCTAGCAATCACAAAGCTGGGAAGTGGGGTGTTGAGTATCAATTGGTGCATCTGGATACAAATGCACATACGATGCAGTAAAAGTGTTATCCATACATCAGGTGAATTAAATATAGGTCACTGAGGGGCAGCACTGAGGAGAAATTGTGAACTAAAGCAACAACCAGCACAGGAGCTGGAGAAGGTTTCCAGATTCAAGGGATGTCCAGCATACAGATTCAAGTGGGGGGCTACTATACTGATTCCTTAGCAGATAAAACCAGCAATGATGGTCCCTCACTTAGAAGTGCCCAGCTCAGAGAACCAGTAATTCAATTAAACTATCACTGACATTCAATTAGCCACACCAAAGATACCTCCTGTCAAGCAAGACCATTCTTGCTTTTTCTATGAGATGATGAATTTGTTGAGCTGAATGTAATGTTACTTGGATGTCATGGGGGGGTTGACATACTATGGCAGGATGGTGGTGTTTAAAAATAGCCCCCTCCTGTATCAGTGTGGTCTGCCTTACATGCATTAAGGACTCACTTTCTGACAGCTCTCAAAAAGTTGCTATTTGTTACAGACACTGCTGTTCCTTGAGAGCAAAGGCAGGGGAGAACTTACGGGAAGCAGCTTTTCAAGATTTGAAGGTGTTCCCTAGTTGTAATTTGACATAAATGGAAATGGCTGGTGTGCAGGTAGCATAATGAGTGGTAGAGGAGTTGGATATACTACATAAAGATAGCAAACTGGATTATTTGGTAAACTGGATCTTCCATTTAAAGAAGTACTTCACACCTGTGTACAGCTAGCATTATGAGAGGCCAGTATGGGTGCATCCAGATATAAGGTAGTATGGGGCTAACACCACAGAAAAGGGTTCTGCAGTCCGAGCAGCACTGCCTTTGACAAGGAACAAGGGCTAGTGTGGCAACAGGGGCAAGGAGAGGGATCCTTGTTCTGCACAGGACATTAATTTCATACCAGTTAAACCTACGCCAGGTGAGATTTTAGAGTCCTCCCAAATGGAAGCTATGTGCATTCATGTTTATGGATAGCACTGCACTGATTTCTCAATAGGCATTAGAGAATACTAATATAATTACAATAGTAATAAAATCTTTTGGAAAGACAGTACCAGTATAGTTTCAGTATCACAGTTGCTGGTAAGCTAAGCATTCTGTATTTCTGGGTTGGAACACTCAACAACTGCAGTGAACATCATGTGGTGTCCATAAATTTTGGAAAATTTATTGACAAAAGAGAGTATCACTTCTGCCTCTTTCCACCCTCCCCTGCCAATAGCTGTTACTCCACAAAATTAAAGGCCATGACTGGTTCATCATATCCAGGATCATTTTCCTATAACACTGCTCCACAATTTTTGTGAGTCCTTCCAGAGATCATTGTCATGAGAATTAGAATGTGAGAAATTAGGTGTTGAAAATCACCTAGAAAGAGGCAGCAAATTGATTTAATCAACAGTTTACTATTGCTGTGGTAGCTTAATACCCTAGTTTCCAATACTCTCATTTAGAAGTTGCTTTTGTTCTTTAAGTTAAGCATGGGATCAAATCTTTCTTAATCCAGTTATCTTCAGACCTAAAGACTGCAGGGAAAAATAAAAATGCAAGATACATAAAAAACAGGCCAGCTGTGACTTTTCTGCTTGGAAAATAGATGAGTGAGAAGAATCTGCAGAAGGAATGAGTGTCCTGGAGAGTGAGGATAAATAAATACTACTTACATGTTTTGGAACAAGAATTAGTAGGTATCTAAGGAAGGTAACAGTTGTGGACAAAACAAACACAAAAAAAATGTTCTCCCTGTAATGAGTTGTTATCCTGTAGAGCCCCCTTCTCCAAGACATGGTGAATGCTGAAGAGTGCAATTGGGCTTGAGAACAAACCAGGCATGCTCATGGAAGTGGAATTCATAAAGGACTTTCTCATTAGAAGCAATTTTTGAGTTGCAAATTACTAGGGGCTGACAGAGGTGTTTTTTACCTGTTTGCCATGCTCGCGGTTCTGCTTTAAGCACTGTGAAGCATGGGCTAGATGTCCTGACGACGTGCAGCCATCCTGTGTACTCAACCAATTCAAATTCGTGGAGTAGTCAAATGTGGAAATTTTGACACTAAAGAAAGCCCCTGTTGCAATATTTATTTGAATTCAAACTCATTTGAATATTGCTATGTAGCTTAATCCAATTTTCCCATTCCCATTTCCCCTCTCATTATCTTACTTGCTCTTATCATATTTATCATATCATATTTATCCATAGCTTACTTATCATATTTATGACTCTGATTAATCACAACCATTCCTCTACCATCTCGTTCCTCAGTGGTCCCAACATCCAATTACCTGAAACAGAAAAAATCCTTCTGTAGCTGTAGCTCTCGTCTTTTTACATTCTGTCTAAAAAGACTTGAGGGCTAGTGAGACCTTATCATAATTCCAGAGTACTCTGGTGAGGAAGACCTGGCAGAGTTGAGCCTGCATCCTGCTGCAAATATTTCCAGGGATGGATTCAGAAGGAGTAAACTAGGGGCTAGCACAAACTGAATCTAAATTAGATTTGTATTGAGAGCATGACACGAATCTGTGAGATTCCGGTGAACCTCAGCACAAATCAGCCAGAGGGGAGAAATTATGTTTGCTGTAAAGGATAAAGAGAGGTTTCCCTGCACACAGATCTGCAGCCCTACCCTAGACTGCAGCAATACCATGAGTCAGCTTCATGGCAGACCTTACACAGAGAAATACATGCAAGCAGAGTTGTATCTTGCCTTTACTTTTGGAGCATATAAAGCACTGAGAGGTTGTGCACAGTGTACGAAACATTACAGCCTTTGTCCATACTATGACAAAAGTGAAACAAAAATGCCTAAAATATCTGAAAATTAAGATTACCTTCTCAAGTTCTATGTGTATTTTTGCTTTAGGAATGTTTAGATGACAGCAAGAGAAGTAGAAATATGAAGAAAAAATATTTCTGTCAAATTATCTGTGAAAAATAGGTAAAAAACTAGAGAAACAGAAACCAAATTTGCTCTGGAGAAATTTCTAGACAGTTTCCAGACATACCCAAACTCAACTGTTTAAATTTAGAATTGTTTCCACAGCACATTCCTAGCCCTTAACACATCACCAACATCTTTTGAGCACAGACAAGGAGGCTGAGATACTGGATTTTACTTTGTGCCCTTCGAATTATATTTTGAAAACGAAGCTGGAAAAGGGTGGAAAGGTTTTGTGGGTTTGTTGTTGTTGTTTTGAAGTCTCTGGTTAAATAAAAAAGTTGTGAAAGATCTACATTTTTGGAAACTATTGAACAGCTCTAGCCTGGAGTGTAACTTGAAGGGCAGATTTCCCATACTATGGTATTAGCGGGGTATCTGTTCCTCTGAGACCAGACTGTGGGATTTACATACCATGCTTAAAGTAATGTATAGCTGGGTAGCTAGGCTGAAGGTGGGATAGGCCTGAAAGGGGTTCCACAGTGATACTCAGCCCCTCCTTGAGCAGTCCTGCTCTTTTCAGGAATCACTCCTTGTATCTATCCAACTCCTTACCCGCTTTACAAATACTGTTTTATTCTTGCACAGAATGATGTGTATCCTTCTTGCAGAGCACAGTCACCAGCAAGATGGTTCATCTGCCAAGTGTATTTGGTAAAGTATTGGACAATGCACCGCTAGTAAATAATTAATTATTACCTTGTCCCCTCTCAAATGGCACACGAGCATGTATGTGCTGAGGCACTGGTTGGAGGGAGGATGCTTTTCAGAAGCAGGCCTTGGAACCAAGGGGATGCTACACCTGCCTCTGGCCCTAATTTCCTAGAGTAGAAAAGGACTTTCTGTTGCAAATCCTGAACAGGGAAAGCCACGTGGTTGCAAGGGTTAACATCACCCAACAAGTCGTGTGGCAGTGAAATGAATATGGCCTTTTGGCAACTGCACACTAAACCTGTGTAGTTCTTGACACACAAATGCTTTTTGTTATTTAGATGACTTCTAGTGAGGTTAGATGCTGGAGACATGTTAAGCTGTCTTCCTCTTCGCCAGTAAAAACAAGTACTCTCTGTGCACAAAAAAAGGCCAGCAAGCAATGCAGTTCGGAGAGCTCTTTTTGGAAGAAGACTGACCTGCCCTCATCTGTGAGTTGCTGCCCCTTCCAGACAGCACACAGCTCAGGTTGTTGATTTAGGCAGTGCTCAGACTGTTTTAATTTGAGCTGCCAGGATAATTTGTCAGGATCCACAGACAACAGCAGGGTGGGGCTCAGCCCCTCCGTGGTGCCTAATAATAGCAGTCACTGGCAATCAGCTGGAGATTTGGGACAGTAGAGATGTGTTCAGATATTCCCAAAAGATCACAAACCTTGAAATAAAGCCCTCATTTTACCAGCAAAGGACTAAATAAAAGGTGCTTTCCAGTTTTGGGGGGCTATGTCATTGTCAGCTCCTCTGCGTCAGCCATGTTCCTTTGCCATGCAGAGTTGCAAGCAGCACTGCAGTAGAGTGAAGTAACCTGGGCAAGTAATGGCTGAGGAGACCCTTTTAAGAGGGTGAATATTGCAGACAGGAATTAGAAGCCAGGTTGCCGTGTAATTTATTGCTAGGGGAGGGAGTGCTGAGCAGCCCGTGGCGCTGGCTGCCGTCACCCAGCTGCTGTCTCGTTAAGGCACAGCAGCAGCAGGAGCAAGAGCAGGGCTGAGATGGCTGGGAGCGGGCGCGAGCTCCTGGCCATTAATTAACCAGATGAGTGCCACTGCGGAATGACTGGCCTTTCCCAGAGGGAAAGAGTGTACAAGCACGTACACAACCCCTCCTTGTTAACCACTCGTAGAACAGCTCTGCTCTCCAGCACGTGCCAGATCCTTGGAAAAGCTCCTGCTGACAAGAGCGGGTTTTTAAAGGATCCCTAGTCATCCAACTGTTTCCCATTCGGAGCATAAAACAAGCATTTGGCATCCAAGGTGCCACTAAATTTACAATAACTGCAGCACAGGGAACTGGATTGTCTCATATGATAGCGTTGGTACAGAATTGCTATCTTGAATGTCTTGGCCAGTTCTGGCAGCTCTGTGCAGATAGTATTTGAGAGTTAATTCCTTATCTCTTTTGAATCCTACATTGACATAGAAGGTAAGGCTCAGTTGTTAGTCATGTATTTGTTCTTAATAGATATAAGCATGTGTAAGCACTTGCTGCATGTCAGAGAAATAGGCTCTAGCAGAGTCTGATTCAGCACTGACAGCTGAATCATTGAGATTGCTCCTTATGGTAGGGATACCTTCTGTATTAGGAATGTACATAAACTCATACCAGCATCACCATGATCTTAGCAAATTGTTCTGGTTAACAAAGTAACTTCTAACCAGACAGGAACCCTCTAGTTTTTTAAAAAAATAAAATCAAGAACAGCCTAAATCTAACACTTTTAAGAACTCTGTCCCTGAATGAGTAGAACACTGAGAAGTAAAGCTTCTTTGTGCTAAATTTACAGTTGTTATTGCTGAAGTTTCAAAATGTATACGATTTAGACTACAATATAGACTATAGCGTATAGACTGTGTAGGATGTCTGAAATTCATCTGTGAAATAGAGACCTGTTCACATTTTTCATGCTTTAGCTTTAGGTTATCAGACTGCCAACTTCCTGGTTTCTTAAGGAAAAAGAAAGGTTTATGAGTATTCTTTTCCTTATGAGTGTGACATTGCTTATGATGCTAATCCAAAATTTTGGTGAGACTAATCACCAAACCTGTGGTGTCACAGACCTCCTCCTCTGTGAATTTGTCAGTAATTCAGTGTCCAGAGGAGTTGTTCCAGAATCAATAAAGCTTACAACATAGGCAACTCTTTTTTCCCCTGGGATTTTAATATAATATAATAATTAATAATTCTGAAAGCAAGGGGTGTTCAAAGATTATTCCTCTTCTGAGAAGGAGCAGGTGGAAAATTGTGCTGAACTGGAGAAAGCTGGTAGGAGTTGAACTTTACAACTCTGCTGCAAATCTCAGAGCACTTGAGGGATAAACTTCCCTCTGGATTTGTCCCCTTGTGTCTCTGGACTACACTGCCTGCAAACTCACTGCCTATGAAAGCAGCCCTGAAACAGATCTAAGTAAAGATCTAAGAAGAATAAGATCTAAGGAAAAATAAGTGGTATTTTGGTAGTCCAGGTATCTACAGCTACAGTTTCTGCTGCATTTTGTTCTGTGACATTTAGGGCAAGCCACCATCCTGGCTTAAACATATAAGAAAACAGAAACAGTCTTTGGTCTCTCTTAGTTTCAAAACACATGCTCATTGGTAAAATAAATCCAATTTACATTGACGTGGATAACTGTAACAATGTGACTGTAGGAAAGTCATAGATGACTGGTGGTGAGGTGGTTATATGCTGTTACTCTCTGTATGGATTGGAGAGTGGTTTGACCAAGCTCGTCCATGTGCCACTGAAGTGAAAAAGAGAGTTTAAAATGATACTGGCATATTTTCCATGTGGTGTCTTCAAAATAAGGATTCTTAGCATCTAGTTCTTACCAACTGCTGTATAGCAGTTCTGAAGAAAAAGTGATAGTGGATAATGGTGTGAACATTACTCAGCAGTCTCATCTATCGTGGAAAAAGCATTGTGAGTGTATGTGTGTGTGTATGTGTATGTGTGTGTGTGTGTGTGTTTATATATATATACACATAAAAGCTTGGCATATATTCTGGAATGCTGTTTTTTAAGCACATGGAATGGTGTTTTGGTCAGACTCGTGCTGGGCGTTAGTCTCCAAGAAATCCATGGGCACAATGGAGAAGAATTCAAGAGAGTCTGGAATGATCAGAAGTGGAGGAAAATTACTGCTGAGGCAAGACAGAATTGTCTAGCCTGGTGAAGAAAATACCAATGTTTAGCTGATCTTGTGTAAGGGTAGAAAAACCGTCTGTATTCCTTCTAGAGTGGATCACCAGTATTTTTACCTGTTCTCTGATGCTTCTCAGTCAAGCAGTGATAACTAGTCATAGTGATAACTAGCATATAAAGGGTTCTTCTGCAGCCAGTCAGTTTCTTTCCAATGCCAAACACAATCTTTCCGTGAGTTTTGGCAGCTGATGTATGGATGCTTGCAGAGTCAGAAGAGCAATTTAACCCAACTGCAGTGGCAGAAATCTGAAGCTGAGTTGGTTTACTTTGCATTTTGAATAGGCTAAGTGTGTGAGCAATCAGGCACTGGAATTCAGATATGTTGGGTAACCTGATCATGTTTGAGAACATAAAATTACCTTTCTTCCTGTAGGAGAACCGCCAGTCCCTATTCTCTTCTGCAGCAGGACCCTATTCTGTTTCCAATCAAGTTTATAGGAATTTTGCTGCTCATTTCAGCGGTGAGCAGGAACAAACCCATAGTATCCCCATAAATATTCACACCATTTCTAACTCTAGCATCACAAAAAACGCCAGATCTGTGCTAAATCAGACATGTATATCAGATTTTCCAGGAGGAAGTATAAGGATGAGGATGAATACAGAAAATGAGATTCACTATTTGTCTAACCTTGAGAGTTGCATGCTTTGCCATTTGTCAAATGCTCGTATCAGCAGTACAGAGGCACAGTTAGAAAGTGACTAAACTCACCTATCCAAAGTTCATCTTTTTATGTAAAAAAAAACAAAAACAAAACCAAAAAAACCCTGGATTTTAAACTCCATGTACTCTTGTTCACCCACAGGAGAAAGCCAGTTTTGACGGCTTGGTTCTCGTAATACCTACCCACTGCACTTGACTTCTTCCCTTTTATTGTTACCAAGGATGCAGATATACCTTTGCTGGAATAAGCTTCCCATGCTTTAACTGTGCTTTGCAAGGAGCTGCTTTTTCAGTACAATCTTTTTCAACAGTTTTTTCTCTTGGTAGAAATGTTACAAATGGGAGCAGGGGACAAGGGGGTATGGAATAATAATTTAAAAAATATAGTAATGATAGTACTATCTCCTTTTTTCTGTTCAGGCAGGGGGTAGAGAAGAAATGTAAAAAGAAGAGATATTTTCCATTTCAGTGAAACCATGTTTGTGGGGTTTTTGTTAATTCTGGAAGGTGTGAAACTGTGAAGGCTCAGCAAGCTGAAATTTCCTTAGGGCTCTAGCCTAAAATCAAAGGGAATGAGAACCCTACCTTTCAGTTTGTGCAAACAGAATTAAAGCATCAACACTGTGATTAAATTTCATTGTTTTTCTTTTTATCCAACCCAAATTGGCTTTGAGTTGCCTTTGCAAAACAATGCAAATCTTTGTACTGAAACTTTGGAGCCAGTCCTTAGGACCTGTTTACGGGCTGGAAAACAAATAGTGTATAATCTGTAGGGCAAGTAAATTGTCAAAAGCCTCTAGAAAGCTCAACTTCAAGCAGATTTCTTTACAGCTACATCTTGACCTGTATGGGCAGAAAGCCTTTCAGCATGCATTAAGGTAATGCAACAGGTTCTCAGATTATAATATCCTTACAGATTTACCTTTCTCTATTCCTGTATTTTGAGGCAGCTCACATCATATTTAAGAAACTGATCAGAGTCTTCACTGTTGATGTGCTGTTAATATTGCACTCCATTTGTCTTGGTTTGAAAGACAGGTGTCTGCTAAGCAAGGCCAAAGCCTCCCTTGGAATGGAAAATATAAACCCCCTCCCTGCAAATTATCATAATTTTGAAATTAAGGGGCTTTCAGGCAAAGAAATGAGACTAGGAATTTA